>JAJHZJ010000039.1:0-275000 GCA_023548195.1 Bettongia penicillata ogilbyi | reverse complement strand
ACACCTAGGAAGAAGAGAATATCAAGGAGTAGTGAATGATCAATAGTGTCAAAGAACACATAGAGGTCAAGTAGAATTAGAATTGGCTTTTATTCCTTTTTTTAATGTTTAATTATTTATTTTTGGCTTTCAACATTCATTTCCACAAAATTTTGAGTTCCAAATTTTCTCCCCATTTCTCCCCTTCTCCTACCCCTTGCATTCTGATCATTCTTTCCCTCAATATGCCCTCCCTTCTATCCCACCCCCCCTTTCCTTGCCCCATCTTCTCTCTTTTCTTGTAGGACAAGATAGATTTTTATACCCCATTATGTGTATTTCTTATTTCCCAGTTGTATGCAAAAACAATTCTCAACATTCATTCCTAATACTAAGAATTCCAACTTCTCCCCATTCCTCCCTACCTACCCATCCCCACTGAGAAGGCAAGCAATTCAATATAGACTGACTGTATGTGTGTAGTTTTTCAAAAGACTTCCATAAAAGTCAAATTGTATAAGATAACTATATTTCCCTCCATCCTATCCTGTCCCCCATTTGTTCTATTCTCTCTTTTGACCCTCTCCCTCCCTAATAGTGTATACTTCTAATTACTCTATTCTCTCATTTGCCCTTCCTTCTATCATCCCCCTCACCCCACTTGTCCCTTTCTCCCCTACTTTCCTGCAGTGTAAGATAGATTTTTACACCAAATTGAATGGGCATGTTATTCCCTTCTTAAGCCAAATGTGAAGAGAGTAAGCTTCACTTTTTCCTCTCAACTCCTCCCTTTTCCCCTCACTGAAAAAAAAACAAACTTTTTTCTTGATACTTTTATGAGTGATAATTTGCCCCATTTCATTTCTCCTTTCTCCTCCCAATATATTCCTCTCTCGCATTTAATTTTAATTTTTTTAGGTATCATTCCTCCTTATTCAACTCACCCTGTGCTCTCTATCTATGTGTGTGCATGCATGCATGTGTGTGTATGTGTATAATCCCTCCAACTACCAAAATACTAAGAAACATTTCAATATTTACCAATATTATCTTTCCATGAAGGAATGCAAACAGTTCAACTTTAGAAAGTCCCTTATGATTTCTCTTTCTTGTTTACTTTTTTTGTGCTTCTCTTGATTCTTGTGTTTGAAAGTCAAATTTTCTATTCAATTCTGGACTTTTCATCAAGAATGCTTGAAAATCATCTATTTCATTGAATGACTATTTTTTCCCCTGAATTATTATATTCAGTTTTTCTGGGTAGGTGATTCTTGGTTTTAATCCTAGTTCCTCTGACTTCTGGAATATCATATTCCCAAGTTCTTCAATCGCTTAATGTAGAAGCTGCCAGATCCTGTGTTATTCTGATTGTATTTCCACAATACTCTAATTTTTTCTTTCCACTTGCCTGCAATATTTTCTCCTTAACCTGGGTACTCTGGAATTTGACTACAATAATCTTAGGAGTTTCTCTTCTTAGATTTCATTCAGGAGATGATTGATGGATTCTTTCAATATTTATTTTGCCCTCTGGTCCTAGAATATCAGGGCAGTTTTCCTTGATAATTTCATGAAAGATGATGTCTAGGCTCTTTTTTTTTCACCATAGCAGTCAGGTAATCCCATAAATTTTAAATTGTCTGTTCTGAATTTATTTCCCAATGAGGTGTTTCATATTATCTTCTATTTTTTCATTCTTTTGGGTTTATTTTTTGTAATTTCTTGGCTACTCATAAAGTCATTAGCTTCCATCTGCTCCATTCTAATTTTTAAAGAACCTTTTTCTTCAGTGAGCTTTTGAACCTCCTTTTCCATTTGGCTAATTCTTTTTGAAGCATTTTAAAGCATTCTTCTCCTCATTGGCTTTTTGGACCACTTTCGCCATTTGAGTGAGCCTATTTTTAAAGGTGTTATTCAGCATTTTTTGGGTCTCCTTTAGAAAAATGCTGACTCATTTTCATGGTTTTCTTCCATTGCTCTCATTTCTCTTCCCAATTTTTCCTCCACCTCTCTTACCTGATTTTCAAAATCCTTTTTGAGCTCTTCCATGGCCTGAGACCAATGCATATTTATTTTCAGGGTTTTTGATGCAAAAGCCTTGACTTCCTCTGATGTTATGCTTTGTTCTTCCTTACCTGAAAGGATGGAATAAAATAACTGTTCACCAAGAAAGTAGCCTTCTATAGTCTTATTCATTCTCTCTTTTATGGGAATTTTCCCAGCTAGTTATTTGATTTTTTAGTCCTTTTTCAAGAGGAGGGTATACTCTGGGCATCTGTAAGTTCTCAGTTCCTCCAAAATGGCACAATTGTTGGAGAGGAGTTTCCTCCTTTCCTGGGTGCACATTGCTCTGGGAGCAGTCAAAAACGTTTTTGCCCAAAATCTGGGAATTAGAATTCCCTCACCACAACCACCTCCAGCTCCACTACATCATAGCTCCTCCTCACCCCAGGGCCCAGCTCAGTGCTGAGATTTAGATCAGTGACTCAGTTCCCACAAGGTTTTAGGCAGAGGTATCCCAAGGCTGCCACTCAGGGCTGAGATTCAGATCAGCTTCTCAATTCCCCCAGAGGGTCTAAGAGTAGGGCTGCAAAAATGGAAGCAGCAGCTGTAGAGCCTACTGAAGGTGGTCCAAACTGCGCTCCCCTTTACTGGGTGAAGGAGCCCTTCCACTGAACATTGAAGCTGTCTGTGACATTTATGGGTTGAGCAATCTAGGAACTGCTTCTGCTAGTGGCTCCTTGAAGCCTGTTCTGGATCCTATCCCTGGTATGCTGAGCTCCTCCTGCTGGTCTGTGCTCCTCATGCTGGGATGCAGAATTAGAATTTATTGTTTTTAAATATGTTTTCAGTGTTCCACAATCACTACCAAGCAACCTAGATTTTTTCTTCTCTTCCATCCTCTTCCCTCTCCCCACCTCCCTCGTCCCACCTGGAGAGAGCATACAATTTTATATAAGTTCTACACATACATTCCTATTAAATACATTTTCACCATAGTCATATTGTAAAGAAGAATCAGAATGAATGGGATAAATCATATAACAAACCAAAACGTAATACAAAAGAAAATGACTTTCTACAATCTGCGATTGAAATCTGTAGTTTTTTCTCTGAATGTGGAAGGCATTTTGCCTTAAAAGACCATTGGGAATTTTTTTAAGTTATTGCATTGCAATGAAGTTCTAAGTCTACCAGAAAAAGTCCTCACACACTGTGGTTGTTGCTGTGTCCAAAGTTCCCCTGACTCTGCTCCTTTCACTCAGCATCAGATCATTTAAGTCTTTCAAGGCCTCTCTGAAGTCTTTCTGTTCATCATTTCTTATAATGCAATAGTATTCCATTACATTCATATATCATAATTTATTCAGCCATTCGCCAATTGATGGGCATCCTCTTGATTTCCAGGTTTTTGTCACCACAAAGAGAGCTGTTATATATATTCTTACATATGTAGAACCCTTTCCTATTTTTATGATCTCTTGAGGATTAGCCCTAGAAGCAGTATTGCTGGATCAAAGGGTATGCACGTTTTTGTAGCCCTTTAGGCATACTTCCAAATTACTCTCCAGAATGGTTGGATCACCTCACAGCTCCACCAACAATGAATTAGTGCTCCAGCTCTCTCACATCTTCTCTAAAACTTATCATCTTCTTGTTCTGTCATTTTAGCCAATCTGATAAGTGTGATGTGGTATCTCAGAGTTGTTTTCATATACTCACTGAATTTGTTTTGGCAGGTAGACTCCTAAATATTTTACAGTGTCTACCCCAGTTTTAAATGGGATTTCTCTTTCTATCTCGTGCTGTTATGCTTTGTTACTAATATATAGAAATGCAGAAGATTTGTGTGCGTTTATTTTATAATTTGCAACTTTGCAAAGTTGTTTATAATTTCAAGTAGATTTTTACTTGAATCTCTTGGATTCTCTAAGTATATAATCATATCATCTGCAAAGAATGATAACCTAGTTTCTTCTCTGCCTATTCTATTTCCTTCATTTTCTTTATCTTCTCTGATTGCTACGACTAATCTTTCTGCTCTCATATTGAATAATAAGGGTGGCAATGAGCACCTTTATTTCACCCCTGATCTTACTGGAAATGCATCTAGCTTACCTCCCTTGAATATAACGCTTACTGAAGGTTTTAGGTAGATACTCCTCATTATTTTATGGAAAGTTCCCTTTATTGCTATGCTCTCCAATGTTTCCAATAAGAGTGAGTGTTGCAATTTTTCAAAAGTTTTTCTGCATCTATTGAGATAATCATGTGGTTTCTGTTAGGATTTTTGTTGATATGATCAGTAATGCTAATAGTTTACCTAATGTTGAACCAGCCCTGTATTCCTGGTATAAATCCTACTTGATCATAATGTATTATACTCATGTTGCTGTATTCTTTTTGCTAAAAGTCTATTTAAAATTTATGCATCTATAATCGTTGGAGAAATTGGTCTATAATTATGATTTTCAATTTTGTGTCTTCCTGATTTTGGTATCAAAACCATATTTGTATCTTAAAAAGAATTTGGGAGGACTTCTTCATCCCCAATTTTCCCAAATAGTCTATAGAATATTGGAATTAACTGTTCTTTATATTTGATAGAATTCACTTGTAAATCTATCCAGCTGTGGAGACTTTTTCCTAGGAAGTTCATTGATGGCTTTTCCAGTTGCTTTTTCTGAGATGGGGTTATTTAATTATTCAACTTCCTTTTCTGTTAATCTGGGGAATTTATATTTTTTTAAAATAATTATCCATCTGATTTAGATCGCTGAATTTATGGGCATAAAGTTGGGCAAAGTAATTTCTAATTATTGTTTTAATTTCCTCCCAATTGGAGGTGAATTCACCTCTTTAATTTTTGATATTGGTAATCTGATTTTCACCTTTCTTTTTTTAATCAAATTGATCAAAATTTATTGATTTTATTGATTTTCCATAAAATCAATTCCAAGTTTTATTTATTGATGAATAATTTTCCTTAATTTCAATTTTATTAATCTCTCCTTCAGTTTTCAGTATTTCTAATTTGATATTTACTTGGGGATTTTCAATGTGTTCTTTTTCAAGCTTTTTCATCTGCATGCCCAATTTATTAATCTCTTCTTTCTTTATTTTATTCATGTAGGCATTCAAACATATAAAGCTTCCCCTAAGAACTGTTATATCTCATTAAGATTTGTTAAGTTGTTTCATTATCGTCATTCTCTTGAATGAAGTTGCTCATTGTTTCTATGATCTGTTGTTTAACCCACTCTTTGTTTAGGATTAGATTACTTAGTTTCCAATTAATTTTTGTTCTATCTTCCCATGGCTTTTTATTACATACGATTTTTATTGCATCATGATCTGAGAATGATACATTGACTATCTGCCTTTCTGCATTGTATTGTGAAGTTTTTACGTCCCAGAACATGGTAAATTTTTATATATGTGACATGTTCTTCTGAGAAAAAGGTTCATTCCTTTCTATCCCCATTCAATTTTCTCCAGAGATCTATCATATCTACCTTATCCAGAGTTTTATTCACCTCTTTACCTTCTTTCTTGTTTATTTTAATGTTGGATTTATCATGCTCAAAGAGCAGGAGGTTGAGGTCCCTCCCTTGTATATTTTTGCTGGATATTTCTTTCTGTAGTTCCCTTAATTTCTTGTCTAAAAATTTGGATGCTACACCAGTTGAAGCACACTTAACAAGCTTGCTCTAGGGCTAATTTGGGAAAGTGCAAACAGAATTCCCCTTTGCTTTCTCACACCAGCCAGCTCTGCACCAGGTTTCTTAGTGGAGCCAGAGGCCACAACACCCAAAGCCTCACCATCATGAGTAAGAAGCAAAGAAGGAAGGAAAGATCATAGACTCTATGGGGACAAAAATCAAAACAGGAATACCAAAGACTTCAGCATTGAGACTGTACTCCCACCAGAAACTTCAGAAGAGACTATGAACTGCTTGCATGTACAAAAATCACTCCTGGAACAGCTGAAGGAAATAGAAGAAAAAAATGCCAATGATTTTAAAAGTACGAAAAAAGAATTCACTGAAGAGAACAGCTCTTTAAAAAAAATTGAACAAATGGAAAAGGAACCATGAAACCTAACAGGGAAAATTGGACAAATGGGAAAGGAAGTACAAAAAGTAACTGGAGAAAATAATTCCTTCAAAGGAATAATTGGACAGATTATTCAAAGGAAATTCAAAAGTTAACTGAAGAAAGCAATCTGATGAAAATTGGAATCGGAGAAGCAGAAGCTAATGATTGTATGAGACATCAAAAATCAGTCAAACAAAATATAAAGAATGAAAAGATAGAAGAAAATGTAAAATATCTAATTGGAAAAAAAAACAGCCAACCTGGAAAATAGATACAGAAGAGAAAATTTAAGAATTATTGGCCTACCAGGAAGCCATGATGAAAAAAAGTGTCTGGACAATATCTTCCAAGAAATCATCAAGGAAAACTACCCTGAAGTGCTAGATCCAGATGGCAAAATAGTCATTGAAAGAATCCACCATCCACCTCCTGAAAGGGATTCCAAACTAAAAACACCAAGAAATAGTGTTGCCAAATTCCAGAACTATCAAGTGAAGGAGAAAATACTATAGGTAGGTAGAAAGAAACTTGTCAAATATTGAGGAGCTACAGTCAGGATCACACAGGTCCTTGCAGTTTCTACATTGAAAGACCAAAGGAAGTGGAATATAATGTTCCACAAATCAAAGGATCTGGGACTACAACCAAGAATCAATTACCCAGAAAAGTTCAGCATAACATTTCAGAGAAGGAGATGGACATTCAATGAAATAAGGGATTCCCATATCTTCCTGTTAAAAAGGCCAGAACTCAATAGAAAATTCACTCTTCAAACACAAATCTCTAGAGGGTTATAAAAAGATAAATAGGGGAAAGGAAAACTTGTTATTCAATTTGGGCAAACTGTTTATCTCCCTATAAGGCAAGATGATACTTGTTAATCTTGAGAATTGTATATCTATTTTGAAATATACAGAGATAGAGGGAATGGGCATAAAGTAAATAATGTGATGATAAAAATGTGATTCAAGCATGTGAAGAGATTGTTACATGAGATGTGAAAAGGAGGAAAAGAAAATTGGTAAATTACATCACAGTAAGAAGTAAAAAATTATATTACAGTGGAGGGAAAGAGGGGAGGGAGATGAGCATTGTTTTTCAAGTGTTCTCATCTGATTTGGTTCTAAAGTTAGAATTGTTAAAAGACCATTGGAATGGACAACTAAAAGATCATGAGAAACTTTGGTGAGAGAAATTTTGTTGGAATGATAAGGTCAGAAGCCCAGGATATAAGGGGTTAAGAAAAGATTGTGAGGAATAAACATGGAGGGACTCATTGTAAATAACCTTTTTTGCAGAGTTGAGTGACAAGGGGAAGAAGAGAAATAGATATTTATTGGGGATAGAAAGATTAAGTGAGAGTTTTAAGGATAAAAGCAACATAGGTATGTTTGTAGGAAGTATGAAATGAACCAGGAGAGAGAGGGAGAAGGAGAGGAGGGAGGAGGGAGAGAGAATAAGTGAAATAATAGGGATGACAGATGTGGCAATTTGTTGGAAAATATGGGATGGAATGGGATCACTTGAGTAAATAGAGGGGTTAAAACACTTCATCAGGTGTGAAGGAAGAGAAAGTGGTAGAAACCTGAGTGATAAGAGACAAGGTAGAGAGATGAAGAGAGAAGTCATAGTGAATGATCTCAAGGCTTTTTTTCTGTAAAATATTGAGGCAAAGTCCTCAGCTGAGATGAGGGAAGGGGGAAACATGGGAGATTTGAGGAAGAATTTGGAAGAGTCACTGTGGAGAGCGAAATAGTCAGTTGATAATTGGGGTATAGTGGAATTGACTACCATCATTGAGGACCCAATTGAGGCTATGTAATATACATTTTTTATTGGATATAGACAGAATGATTATGTGGTTTTCTCTACCTTTGTTTAGCAGTACATGCATAAGAGAGAAGGAAACAAATGGTGGTAGTGGTGCAAGACTGAGGCTTGGCTGGTTTTAATTAGTATAATAATAAGGAGGCTAGGAATTCAAGAAAATTGTAGACTTCACCAAGGAATCGAGGAAAAGAGGAGAGACTGGATAATGCAGGGGAGATCTTCTGGGAGCGAATTGAGGAACCAAGAGATTTGAGGTTATGGGGTGGGTGAAGAGATTTCTGTAAGAGAAGGCAGAAGAAAAGGTAAAAAGCTAGTAGATTATGATTGGATAAGTGAATTTCAGATTTCTTGAACATGGAAGTGGCATACCTATGGGTAATGACAAGATAAAAGAGATGACTGTTTTTGTCTGACTGATGTGGGGTAAAGTAGTATTAGAGGTGAGTAGGTTGAACAACAGAGTAGTTAGAGTATTTGAGAGAGAATCAGCATACATATTGAAGTCTCCCACCCCAAGAGGAGGAGTTTGGGAGAAGAAAATAAAAATCTAAGCAGGTATCAAACTCATTGAGGAAAGAAGGGGAGAGACTTGGAGTTCTGTAAATAATAGATACTAAGATTTTGATTATGTAGTAGACAAAAATGGCCTAAACATCGAAGGTAGTGGGGCTATTCAGTAATGGAGGAAAGGAAAAAACATGGAATTGGAAATGGGGAACAAAGATTATTCTAACTTTTGTACCTTGAACAGTGAGAGGAGATGAAAGAGTGAAGATGCATTCATTACTGCAAAGAGTGGCTAAGGAAGCTACATCATTGAAGGAAAAGAGACTTCATTAAGAGCTAGTAGGCAGAAAATGAGGGATTGGAAAAGAGTGAAGATGAAGCAAAAATTTGTTACCTAAACATTTCAGAGGACACAGTATAAAGGCTGGGTAGAGTTAGGTTAAAACTTTAGCGTAGGAAGATGGAGAGGGATGGAAATTTAGAATTGGGTAGTGAATGAGATTTAGATGGTGTTCTTTAGAATTTCAGAGTCACTGAGATATTAAGGGTATGAATAGGTGTGAGAATGTCCATCAATGAAACAGGGTGCCACTTCTCTACCTTTAAAGAACAGGTAAAGTAGGAAATGGGAGTCCTGAAATGAAATGGAGATTGGTTCTTCTTTGTACTGGAAGTTTTCCATATTCCAGTTGGGAAATTGGACTGGCAGCAAGAGTGGCTGGTACAGATGGAAATAGTTGCTTTGGGGCAGATGGAAGATCCCTAACTTGGCCTTGAGAAGCCTTTCCTTAGGGGACACAATATGCTACTTTCCATTCCTATGCCATAATGCTCTGATTTATGAAATAAAAAAGATAATATTAATTGGTTTCTAAAGTCTCATCTAGCCTTACAATTCTATGTTCTGATACCATCCCTAACATTGTGCTTTAAGATGCATTCCAACTCTAACATCTTATGCACCAAGTCCTCTTTCAGTTCTAGCACTCTAGAATTTAGTTTCATTTTTTTCCTAAATATAGTAATGAGTTGTGATGACATAGTCATATCTTATGTTTTTCCTTTTGATACATATCTGTTCCATAACTAACAAGGCTTGAGGAACTGAATAAACTTAACTGAAATGTAAAAGGACTGAATTTCATGATATTGGCCTCATTGTTCAAATGAAAAACTTATCTACAGATCCAATCTATGTATAAACCGTGGTGACATGAAACTTGGAAATCTAGAAATAACAGAGATACTGTATAACAATATAATGATACTTCACATTCAGATAGTAGTTTAGTGTTTCTTAGAGGCAGCATGTCATCATGGGTAAAGTTGGCTTCCAACTAAGAAAAGCTAGGGTCAAATCCTGCCTCTGGAATACTAGCTTTGTGACCCCAGGCAAATCATTTAACATTGCATTTCCCCAGAACCACAGATATCTCTATAAGAAAGGCTATAAATTATAGAGAATCTGGCAATATCTACTGGCATAGGACCTCTCCAGTGGCTCTCTACACCAAGGAAATTCCAAGTCTAAATCATTCCCCCTCAAAAAATATTTGAAAAAATATTTCACATAAATTATCTCATGTCATCATCATAGAAACTCTGTGAAGTATATATTTTTATTGTCTTTATTCCACAGATGAGGACACCTATCCAGGGTCACATAGATAGCAAACAATTTATAAGAAAGCTCCATGGGAATCTATCCACAAAACCCAGGAAACACACTGTAAAAGCTTCCAATCAATTCCTAAAAGACAATAATATATAGCAGAAGAGCAGAACACACTCAAAGAGGAGGTGAACTGCTACAAATCCTGAGAGAAACTGTGGAGGGCATCAGCCAGGACAGAGCTAAAAATAAATGAGATGATTGTCACATTAAGCCACACAATTTGTGGAGGTGTTTCCGCATTACTATACAGAGCTGTCTCTTAGATAAGTCCACTCTGAGGTATTCAAGACAAAAAGATATCATTTTCTTAGGCTTGAGTAAAACCTCAGTGTCATCAGAGGCATTAAATGAGGTGGAGGGCTAAGGCATACTGATGGCTCTATAATTAAGTTTGACATCCTCACTGGGGGATCATATCAGGAGGTAATGCTGGAGCACTCAACTTCAAGGAGGCTGCCTGAAAAAAAAAATAGAAAAAAGATAGAAAATGCCTGAAGGGAAAGCCAGAAAATTAAAATCCGTAGAATCCAGCAGAAATCTATTTAAGAATAGCTTATGAGAATCCCGAAAGGTTTCTTGGCTTCTGAACAACAAAACTGGGAGCTAAAAGGGGTGATAATAGACCATAGAATGGCAAAGTGTAAGGCATAGAAGACAATTCAGGTCAGGGATGTCATCTTTAAGCAATGGAAGTAGAGCCCATGTGACTCTAGTACCAAATGGCAAGTGTACTGAATCTGAAAGGCAGAATACTACAAAATCAAGAGTACTGGAGTTTGAGTCAGGAGAGCTGGTTTCTATTTTTGACTTCCACTTCAGCTGTGTGACTAGGGGCAAGGTTTATAAGCCTTCTGAGACTCAGTTTACTCATCATTCATCTAAATCACTACCTTCTCTGTTTTAGGAAACTATTCCACAAAGAATATATGTGTATACACACAAATGAACACACACAAGAAAGAGACAGAGATTTATATGTCATGCTATTATTTTTAAAATAGGAATGAAAAAAATACTTTTAAAACTTCTAATGATATTAAAAGATTGACTGTTGGTGTTATAAAGGGCCTCAGAATGGAGATTATTAGAGTTATAAGATACTTAACATCTATGAAAGTTGGAAGGAATCTTTGAAATTCCTAGCATATACTTATCATATTAATGTTTGCAAAGTATTTTTTTAAAATGTTACCTTATTCAATCCTCCCAATGACCCTGGGAGATAGGAGTTACTACTATTTCTATTGTATAGATGTGGAAACTGAATCAGGCAGTGGTTAAGAGACTTGCTAAAGGTCACACAGTTGATAAGAGACTAAGGCCAGATTGGAATTCAAGTCTTCTTGATTCTAGCCTTAAAGTTCTATCCACTGCTCCACCCAACTGGAAATGAGAATGTAGAATGTTAAAATGGAGCCTTGGAGATCAATTAGTGAAACACTCATTTTATCCACAAGGGAATTCAGGGCTAGAGGGACAATGTCAAATACTATGCCTAATCATTTTGTTTATCCACAAGTTAGTCTGAAATCCCTTATAGGTATAATTTATGTGTTACTTTAGGGCCAGTTTTAACAGTAGATTCGGTAGGTGCTACAGTTTGAACTATGCTATTAAAAATAACAGACCCCAAATATATCTCTCCCTACCTCTTAGAATGTGTACAATTTTACCACTATAGATTCCTTTCTTTGGATCTTGAAGACATCTTGACTCTAAGTTTCTTTTATGTTAAAGTTTTTAGAATTATCATCTTAAACTTCACAGTCATGTCAATAGCCCTATTTCCCTGTAGAAAGCTAAAGGCACACAGTAGCTCATATAAGGTAGGAGAAGTTGCTCAATTCTGAATAGTTGAATGGGTCTATCCAGGAAGAGGCATACTTTCTGCCTCTTGTCTTTTTTTTTAGGTAGGGATACACTGAGGATTTTGAAGAGATATGGTATTTAAATATATGGGTCACCAGAGGCCTAATTTCATAATAACATGAGCAAGAAGAGATGTCTCTTCCTTCTCCAGCACCCCATCCCACTGTCACCTGGCACCACCTGGCATGCTTATCCTTGTGCCAAATGGCATGGCAGCCTGATTCCCCCACAATCAAGGGCCTGGAAGGAATTCAGTGAAGCAGGCAGCTCCCTTTCACTTGCTCTGTTTTTGTTGTGATCTCTGCTGGGATAATCAGATGTTTATTCCAAGTGATAATTTCTTGTTTGTTTACAGTGGACTGCTGAAGATCAGGCTAGTGCCCGCTTGGCATTAAGAGAATTCAGCAGGGTGGCTGGTGATATCTAAAAGTTTGGAGGCAAAATTGGCACCGAGAGGTATGTCCTGAGCCAGCACTGAACAGCAGGTAAAGTTCAAGTTGGATCTGTATTTAAACAGGGGAGGGAAAATCCCAGTTCTAAGAAGGCAAGGATGAAATTCAGATCAGCCTGTGAGGGTAGGAGTGGCCTCTGCTATGAGCTAGCACAATGAGTCTGTTCCATACCAGCTGGCCCTGGAAACATTAATCATAAAGCAGAACTTTAAATGAATCTTCTCAGATGGAGGAGGATCCCCTCCATCCATTATGTACTACCAAATGTAGCTCTTGAATGCATTTGACAATACAACTAAAATACTTCAGCTTCTAACAGGGATCATAAATGTTGGGAGAAGTTTATTACAATTTACATATTTTGCCGATTTCTCCACGTACATCTTGAAGAGATGTGCCATGCATTTGATCAAGTCCAAAGCAGTTGTGCAACAAAATGAAGTTAATATTATTTCACCCTCTCCTTGCTCCTCCTGGAAGCTACTACCCAATGCATTACCCATATTTTTAAATTGCACAATGCCCTTGTGAACTGGACACAGATTTCTACATGATTGTGCAAGGAAAGAAAGTGATTTGTTTGCTGGGTTAAACAGAAATCAAATGACCAAGTTGAGAATATAACCTATGGTTCCAGGCAGTCAGCAAGTCATTCTTTTAACCCTCAGACAACTCCCAATAAAGCACAAGCCTGTTAGAGAGCTAATAGGCTAAACTCTATAATAAAACTCTTATAAATCTTCAAATATACCAGGATATTAACCACTAGACATTATCACCATAGCCATGTCTACCATTACCACCATCATCATTTAAACCTGCAAAACTTTCCTGTTATAAGAGTTTTACTTTATTTTATCTCTGTGGCAGTCCTTTGAGGCAGTTTATATGAACATTTGGAATTGGAAGGGGCTTTACCTATCATCTAATCCAACCTCCTCGATCTATGTACTGGGGAACTACAGTTATTTCCATTCTACAGATGACAAAAGAGAGACTCAGAGAAATGAAGTGACTTGATCTAGGTAACTCAGGTAGTGAATGGAGAGTTTAGACTTCAACCCAAATCATCCGATTCCAAGTTATGTGCTCTTTTCTTTATTGTAATTCAAAAGGCCTCTAAAAGCAGGTCTACCATTTTAAAAAATGGATGAAATAATACTCTGCTTAACGCCTTGTAAGTCCCCAAGTATTATGACTAATCAATGTTTCATAAATTCTTCAGTCCATTCATCAGTTAATCAGAAATCCCACTTAAGTAGGCTAATTAACAGTCAGCAAAATCAAGAAGAGAAGGTCAAGGTGGAGGGGACTGGGGTGAAAATATGATTTTATTTTCTAAGTACATGAAAGGTCTTAATGTGGATGTGATGAGCACTTAGATGGTGCATTCAGGCAAATTGAACAAGGAAAGGGATTTGAATGAAAGGCAGAAAGATTTTAGATGGACATAAGGGAAAACTGTATAACATTATAAGATTTTTAAGACAGAGAGGGCATTTGTGATCATTTAGTCCAAGTCCCTCATTTTACAGGACTGTGCACTGTGGACCCAGGTAGTGATTGTATTTATCCAATGTCACTCAACTAAGAAGTGGCAGAATTAAGATTTAAATACAGAACTTCTAATCCCCAGTTCAGTAATCTTTCTATATTGTACTATACTTTAGGAAGAGGCTAATGGCAGTGTTTAATTTCTTTTCCTCAATTGTAGAGGTCTTTGTAAAAGAAAATAGATAACAACATGACCTGGATGATTTAGACATTTCTTGTCTGAATTCTAGGGGCCAGATGCAGCTATCCCTCAGAAGTTGCTCTCTCCATAATGACGACTGAAGCTGACTGCTCTCATCATCTCTTAGTAGGATTCTGAGCATACAGGCATGATTGTCCACTCATGAGCTAATCAGCTTTTCCTAAATAATATATGAATGTTTATATGCATGTCTATCTTTCTTTCTGTGGATACAAACAGACATGCATATATATATATATATATATATATATATATATATATATACTCATATCTATACATATATGTGTGAACATGTACATATATACATATGTATACATATATATAATTGAAAGAGAATTAGAAAATAATATGTAAATAACATAGATCTAGGATCCTCCATAGCTATCTAGTTCAACATTCTCATTTACAATTCAAGAAACAGATATCCATACAGGTTAAGTGACTTGTTCAAGGTCACACAGGTAGTAGATATCAGAATTGGTATTTGAACCCACATCCTCTAACTCCAAAGTTTTCATACTTTCTACTGTACAACACTGTCTCCCAGGAGACTTCTATTTGTTACAAACTAAGTAGAAAAGGAAGCAGACAAAAAATATGATGCCCACTAGAAGGTACTTGTAATTTTGTACAGATTGAAAAGTTGCTTTTACTGAGTTAGAGCATCAAAAATGGCAGCAGAATTAGTTTCTACTTGCACAAAGTTTTAATTATGCTTTTCTTCTGGGGTCATAATCAACTTTTCTGATATTTCTATAGAGCTCACATTTGGGCAAGAACCATGACTAGTCTGGAGAAAGTCATGCTAGATATATATGTATGTCTTTCCACATATAGACAAGGGACTGTATTCTCTATATTCTTATACTATCAAATATCCTTGCTTTTCTCTGGAAGGATCCTGCATCCCCCATCACATGAATGAAAATTGTCTGCTCAAATTGCAAATTTATTATCAATAATGACTTTTGTCTAGGATTGAAATTAGAAAGGATTGTGACAATAATATCATTGAGCAGTTTAAACTCCCTAGTTCACAGTCTCAATTTAATGTACTACAACCATGCATTTCAGCTACAAATCTCATTCTCATTCATGTAGGTCTCAACCACTAGTGAATGTACATGTGCATGTGTGTGTGTGTGTGTGTGTGTAAATGTAATCTTTCTAATCCGTTTGCCTTGAAAATAAAAGGGGCAGAAGGTTAACCAGGTTTATTAAGCAGTTGTAGGAGTCTTAAAGTATTTTTATTTTTCGCTGTTTCATATTTTCTTTTCTTTTAATTTTTAAAGTCATTTCACTGTCTGTCTTCTCACCCTAGAAGAACTTTATGTGCCTAATAACTTGTGTGTCTTTTCATCCTCACAATATGATAGACAATAAGAAAGTGAGATAATGAGCAGGAGAAAATATAGGTAAATGGAAATAAAATAGTTTTGCATATTTATACTTTGTGGTTAAAATATTTGAATGATAATGTGACTTTGTTTCAATTGATCTGAAAAGAAACTGTCTTTGTATTTCAGGCAAATCAATTTCTCCCCTTTGGGTCCCAGTTTATTCATTTATAAAATGAAGGACTTCTACTAGATAAGAATAGATAACAAGCAAGGTTAACTAAAGTTCCTTAATCCACATGTTCAAGTTATTTGCCATCATAAATACAAGTGGGATCTAGGGGCATGGAATCCATTCTTTGGCTATGGTTGCAGACAGAAATTCGGGCAAAATAGCATTTAATATAAAAAAGAAATACTAATATGAGGAAATCCAGAAACAATAGAAGGAAAATTTGGATGTAGAAAAATGAAAGCAGAAACAGATGTGATATTGACATCAAAGTAAACATTAGACCACCTGGACAGAAAGAGGAGATAGATGAGAAGTCTGTAAAATAGATCACCATCCTGGCAGGGAACCATGCTATGGTAATGATAAGGGACTTCAATTATTTGGACATCTGTTGGAGTTCTCTTTCTGCCAAAAGCAGAGCAGCTAATAATTTCCTGGCTTGCCTAAATGATAATTTTATCCTTCCAAAAATGGATGAATCAAAGAGGGGAACTGTCATTCTGGATCTGATTTTTTTTATCAAGCAGAAGGAATTATTTGTTGAAGAAGAAATGATAGCATTGAAGTCATCAATCTACCTTAAAAATTGTTTGTCTAGGATTTCTTCCACCCATGATATTCTGGAGCTTAAGGCTCCATTCAGGTTTGGATTCTGTACCCTAATATCCCTTCTAGCATGGGAATTCTATGTTTTAAGGTCTTACTGACTCTCATGTTCTACATTCTGTCTTCCCAGGAAATGTGATTGCAGAGCATGGAAGAATTTGTAGAAGTGTCTTCTTCAGAATAATTTTTATTTTTTCTGAACATCTTTTACGTCTCATGCTGATGCTTTTCATTTCTACCTCTGCACTTATGCTCTTTGTTGCACCACTACCAAATTGCCTCTAAATGGCAGTGTTCCCAGGCCATCACTCAGGCAATGGCCTGATTAGTTTAATGCAAAGGAATGCAAAATAGATGGAAAAGCAATTACTATTCTTACACTACTGGAATTTTATTATTAAATGCAGAAAGGAGCATAAGACCACTAAAATGTCTGAGTAAACCTTCCCCTTTCATTTGGAAGAAAGACAAGGGGTTAAAATGTAAAATCAAAATGTCTATACACTGAGCTGATCTTTCCAAACATCCTGCCCTTCATTTTTAAAGAAATAATCATATCTCACAAATTGTTCACAAATACCCCAATTGATGGACATCCCCACTATTTCAAATACTTTGGCAACACAAGAGCTGCTGTAAATATTTTTGTACACTTAGGTCCCCTTCCTTTTTTATCTCTTTGTGTTGAAGACGTAGTAAGTAATGCATCAAGAGATGTTCAGAGTTATAAAGTCCTTTGGACATAGTTACAAATTCTGCAGAATGTGTTGATCAGTAGATCAAGTCAACCAACAGTGAAGCAGCGTCCCAATTTTTCACATATCTCATCTGTCATATGCCATTTTCATCCAATCTGATAGGTGTTAGGTGGTACCTCAGAGTTGTAAAAATGTGTTTAATATGATCATACATATATAGCTTATATCAGATTGCATGCTGTCTTGGGGAGGTGAGAGTGTAAGGAGGCAGGAAATTTAGAACTCAAAATCTTAAAAAAGTGAATATTGAAAATTAAAAATAAATGAATAAATATTGATAAAACTAAAAAAAAATAAGAATTCACTCTTACTTCAAAAATAAATAAATAGAATGGAATTGGGCAAGTGGAAGATGATGAATACATGACACATAAAGAAACAATAACACAGAGAAGCAGAGCCAAGATGGTAGAGCAAAGGCAGGGAGTCTCCTCAGTTCTCCCATAATCTCTTCTAAATACCTTTAAAAATGACTCTAAATAAATTCTAGAGCAGCAGAACTCACAAAAAGATAAAGTGAAATAAATTTCCAGCCAAGGAAAACTTGGAAAGTCAGTAGAAAAATGTTTTTTTCACAGGGTGAGAAAGGAGTGCAGCCCAATACAGGTCATACTTGGACAGACTGGGCCCAAGAAAAGCTGGAGCAGGCATTTGGGTGACTGAAACGCTCATAGCAATGATGGTTTCCAAACCTCTCAGTCAAGAAATGTCAAAGACAATTTAGAAGGTCAGTAGGAAAATTCTGTCAAACTTTGGGGAGAGAGGAGCACAGTCCAGTTCAGGCTGTGTCGAAACAGCTTCAATTACAGTAAACAAGGAATAGTTTTAGGAGACACTGAATCAGTAGTGGCAGCAGTAGTGGCAGCTTCTGGAAGTGTCAGCCCACAGATAGTAGGGGTGTCAAACAACTGATCAGAAGGAGGCTACAGGGATCTTTTTGCTAGCAGGGAGGCAGGATTCTGCTGCTTTGCCCATATTTGGGGTTGGGTCACAGACTTCAGTGGCAGTTCCAGGATGAGGAGGAGCCCAAGCAGAGCAGAGCTTGCGGCAGCAGATGTGGAGGAGCCCAAGCAGAGCAGAGCTTGTGGCAGCAGTGCAGTGAGAACCCTCCTCAGAGTTCCAAGGCAGAAAAGAATGATTGTTGTTGCTCATGAATCAGAACACAGGCCAACAGTCTATCTAATAAACACCTCATCTTAGATCATACCACACCGGAAGAACTGAAAACTTACAGGTCCCTAGAAGTAACTCTGGAAACAGTTGAAAAAAAAAAAAAACCGAACATGAAGTTTGGCAGAGTGTGCCATCCACCCTGGAAATAGAGCCTTACTTTAAAAAATACTTAAAAGTCAAGGAATAGGCTGGGGAAATGAGCAAACAATAGAAAGAAAAAAAACCTGATGATTGAAAGTTACTATGGTGGCAAGGAAGATCAAAACATACATTCAGAAGAAGATAACTAAATGAAAACTCCTATCTCTAATATGTATAATAAAAATATGAATTGGTATCAGGCCGTGGAAGATTTCAAAAAAGGATTTTGAAAAATCAAGTAAGAGAACTAGAGAAAAAATGGGAACAAAAATGAAAGTGATGCAAAAAATCATGAAAAATGAGTCAACAGCTTGGTAAAGAAGATACATGTACACACAAACACAAACATGCACACACACACACAAACACACAGACACAAACACTGAATAAAATGACACCTTACCAACAGGCTAGGTCAAATGGTAAAAGAGATCCAAAAAGCCAATGAGGAGGAGAATGCATTGAAAAGCAGAACTGGCTAAATTGAAAAGAAGGCAAATTCTCAGTGAAGAAAACAGTTACTTAAAAACTAGAATGGAGCAAAATGGAAGGTAATGACTTTATGAGAAATCAAGAAACAATAAAAAAAACCCAAAAGAACAGAACAAAACAGACAGCAATGTGAAATATTTTCCTGGAAAATCAACTAACCTGAAAAATAGATCTAAGAGAGATAACTTAAAAGTTATTGAGCAACTTTAAAAAAATGACAAAAAATAGAGCCTAGATATCATCTTTCAAGAAATTACCCAGGAAAATTTTCATGATATTCTAGAATCAGAGGGTAAAATAGAAATTGAAACAATCCACTGAATACCTCCAGAAAAGGATCTCAAAATGAAAACTTGTGTCTAGGAGAAAATATTACAAGCAACCAGAAAGAAACAATTCAAGTATGGTGGAACCACAGTCAGGATGACACTAGAATTGGCAGATTCTACACTGGAAGATCAAAGGCTTGGAATATGATATTCTGGAGAGCAAAGGAACTGGGATTACGATCAAGAATCACTTACCCAGTAAAACTGAGTATAATCCTTTGGGGTGGGGAGGGGGTTGGATTTTCAATTAGAGGACTTTCAAACATTCTTGATAAAAAATAAGAGTTGAATAGAATGTTTGAATTTCAAATACAAGAATCAATAGAAGAAAAAAAGAAATAATGAGAAATCATAAGGGACTTGAATAAGTTTAAACTATTTACTTTCTCACATGGAAAGATATTTGTAAATAATGAGAACTCACCCATTATTAAGGTAGTTAGAAGGAGCACATATGGATAGATGGCACAAGGGTAATATACACACACACACACACACACACACACACACACACACATATATATATATATATATATAATTATGTATGGAGATTGAGTGATAAAGGTAGAAAGATAGATGAGAGAGAGACAGACAGACAGACAAAGAGACAGAGAAAGAGAGAGAGGAATATACTGGGGAAAAAAAGGGAGAGGTAGAGTGGGGCAAATTACCTCACATAAAAGAGGGAAGAAAAAACATTTTAAAAATTATTTTGTTTTCAGTTTTCTACAGTTACTTCCATACATCTTAGATTTTTCCCCTCCCCCTCCTTTCTCACTCCCTCCCTGAGACAGTATGCAATATTATATGGATCTTACACATACATTCTGATTAAATACGTTTTCACCTTAGTCATGTTGCATAGAAGAATTAAAATGAATGAGAGAAACCATAAAACAAAACAAAACATAACACAAGACAAAATGGTATGCTTCATCCTGCTATTCAATTACATAGCAAATGTGGAAGGCATTTGCATCAAGAATACACTGGGAATTTTTTAGGTCTTTGCATTGCTGTGAGGGACTAAGTATACCAGAAAAAAATTCCTTGCACACTATGGTTATTGCTGTATACAAAATTCTCCTGGTTCTACTCCTTTCACTCAGCATCAGTTCATATAAGTACTTCGAGGACTCTCTGAGGTCTTCCTGTTCATCATTTCTTATAGCAAAATAATATTCCATTACATTCATATACCACAATTTGTTCAGCCATTCCCCAATTGATGGGCATCCCCTTGATTTTCAGTACTTGTTAACAACAAAGAGAGCTGCTATACATATTTTTGTACATGTGGGATCCTTTCTCATTTTCATGATCTCTTTGGGATGCAGTCCTAGAAATAATATTGCTAGATCAAAGGGTATGCCTGTATTTGTAACACTTTGAGCATAGTTCCAAATTGCTCTCAAGTATGGTTGGATCATCTCACAACTCCACTAACAATGAAATAGTGTTCCAACTCTCCCATATCTTCGCCAACATTTATTATCTTCCTCTTTTGTCATGTTAACTAATCTTATAGGTGTGATGTGTATCTCAGAGATGTTTTATATTGCATCTCTATCAATAGTGATTTAGAGCATTTTTTTTTATTATGACTACAGATAGTTTTAATTTCTTCCTCTGAACACTGCCTGTTCATATCCTTTGACCATTTATCAACTGGGGAATGACTTGTACTCTTGAACATTTGACTCAGTTCTCTATATATTTTGGAAATGAGACCTTTATCACAGACACTAGCTGTAAAAATTCTTTCCCAGTTTTCTGCTTCCCTCCTAATCTTGGTTACATTTGGTTTGCTTGTACAAAACATTTTCAATTTAATGTAATGAAAATTATCTATTTTGCACTTCATAATGTTCTCTATCTCTTTTGCTCATAAATTTCTTTGTTCTCCATAAATCTGAGAAATATACTATTCCTTGCTCCTCTAATTTGTTTGTAGTATCAATGTTTAAATCTAGATAATGTATTCATTTGGACTTTGTTGTTGTGCATGGTGTCAGGCATTGGTCTATGCCCAGTTTCTCCCACACTGTTATTCAGTATTCCCAGCAATTTTTTGTCAAACGGTGAGTTCTTATTCCAGGAGGTAGGGTCCTTGGATTTATCAAACAGTAGATTGCTATATTGATTGACTACTCTGTCTAGAGTACCTAACATATTCCATTGATGTACTCCTCGATCTCTTAGCCACTACCAAGTGATTTTAATGACTGCTGCTTTATAATACAATTTGAGATCTGAGAGGGCTAGGCAACCTTCCCTAACATTTCTTTTCATTAGTTCCCCTGCCATTCTGAACATTTTGTTCTTCCAGATGAATTTTGATATTATTTCTTCCAGCTCTAGAAAATAATTATCTGGTAATTTGAATGGTATGGCACTGAATAAGTAAATTAATTTAGGTAGAATTGTCATTTTGTTGTAATGGTTCAGCCTACCCAGGAGCAACTGATGTTTCTCCACCTACTTAGATCTGACGTTATTTGTGTGAAAAATGTTTTGTAATTGTGTTCATATACTCCTTGGGTTTGTTTTGGCAAGTAGATTCCCACATATTTTGTAGTGTCTATTGTAGCTTTAAATGAGATTTCTCTTCCCATTTCATGCTGTTGGGCTTTCTTAATAATACATAGAAATGCAGATGATTTATATGGGTTTATTTTGCAAGCTGCAACTTTGTCAACGTTTGTTATTTTAAGTAGTTTTTTCTTAACTGGTTTTCTGGGATTCTCTAAGTATATCATCATACTATCTGCAAAGAGTGATGACTCAGTTTCTTATTTGTCTATTGTAATTCCTTCAATTTCTTTTTCTTCTCTTATTGCTAAAGCTAACGTTTCTAGTACCATATTGAATAACAGTGGTGATAACGGACATCCTTGTTTCATCCCTGATCTTATTGAAAATGCATCTAGTTTATCCTCGATGCATATAATGCTGGCTAGTGGTTTCAGGAAGATACTGCTAATTATTTTATTGAAAGTTCCCATTATTCCTTTGCTCTCCAGTGTTTTTGAATAGGAATGGGTGTTATATTTTTTTCAAATGCTTTTTCAGTATCTATTGAGATAATCATGTGGTTTCTATTAGTTTTGTTGTTATGACTGATAATGCTAATAGTTTTCCTAATGTTGAGCCAGCCTTATATTTCTGGTATGAATCCTACCTAATCATAATGTGTTATTCCCATGATAAGCTGCTGTATTCTTTTTGCTAAAATTTTATTTAAAATTTTTGCCTCTATATTCATTAGAGAAATTGCTCTATAATTTTCTTTCTCTGTTTTGTCTCTTCCTGGTTTAGGTATCAAAATTATATTTGTATTATAAAAAGAATTTGGGAGGACTCCTTCTTCCCCAATTTTCTCAAATAGTCTATGAAATAATGGAATTAACTGTTCTTTAAATGTTTCATAGAATTCACTTGCAAATCTGCCCAGTCCTGGAGATTTTTTCCTAGGGAGTTCATTGATGGTTTACTAAATTTCTTTTTCTGAGATGGGGTTGTTTAAAGATTCAACTTCCTCTTCTGTTAATTTGGAAAATTTATTTTTTTTTAAATACCAATCCATTTCATTTAGATTATCAGATTTATGGGCATAACGTTAGGGAAAGTAATTTCCAATTATTATTTTCATTTCCTCTGCATTGGAGGTGAGTTCACTAGTTTCATTTTTGACATTGGTAATTTGGTTTTCTTCTTTCTTTTTTTAAATCAAACTGACCAAATGCTTATCAATTTCCTTAGTTTTTTCATGAAAACAACTCTTTGTTTTATTTATTATTTCTAAAGTTTTCTTAATTTCAAAAGAGATCAGGAAGGAAACTATATCCTGCAAAAAGGCATCATAGACAATGAAGCAATATCATTATTAAACATGTATGTTTCAAGTTGTATACCATATAGATTCTTAGAGGAGAGGTTGGGGGCGTTGCAGGAAGAAATAGACAGTAAAACTATAATAGTGGGGGATCTCAACCTCTCCCTCTCTGAACTTGATAAATCTAACCTTAAAACAAGAATGAAGTTAAGGGAAAATGATGGAGGAGTGGAGCCAAGATGGTGGACTAGAAAGATACACTTACAGAGGGTCCTCCCCACAGCCAATAAAATACCTGTGGAGAGGGACTCTCAACAAATTTTGGAGCAGTAGAAGTGGAGAACAACAGAGTGGAAGAGATTTCCAGCCCATGGTCACCTGAAAGGCCCATGGAAACATCGATTGAACAGGACGTGGAGCCGAGCACAGAGCCCAGTGCAGCCTTGGCCACCGGGTGATAAGACTCTGGGAGGAGCACACCTCGAGGGCAGAGTCTCCAGCCCCAGCAGCAGGGCCTCAGATCCCTCAACCTATAGGAGCCAAAGGTCAGTGATGGGGTTTTATTAGCTGGCCAGGAAGGCAGAAGGGCCTTCCCATAGCTCTGGCAGCAGGCAGCAGCCACAGAGGCAGCACAGCAGCCCTTACAGACTGCTCCTTGATGGAGGATTAAAACCCCTGGGGTCACTGAAGAGCTGAGACTTACCTCAGGCCTAGGTGGAGGCCCTGGCCAAGCTGGTCTTTGTCTCAAACTGAATGGTGGCCCTGCCCATCCAGTTTATCTGAAAATCAGCCCCAGTGCTGACTTGGAAGACTAGAGGACAGGTGGCTGTGGAGAGGTAATTGCTAAAATTCTGGGCATAAAAATCCCTCTCTGTGTTGAGACCACACTTGATTGTGCCACTGTGGAAGAACTGAGATCTCACAGATTTCCAGAGTATACCCTACTCTTGACAAAGGACCCAAAAGTCAAGTAACTAGTTGGGAAAATGCCCAAAAAAGGGGAAAAAAATTAAAGTATAGAATGTTACTTTCTTGGTGAACAGATATCTTTTCCCATCCTTTCTGATGAGCAAGAACAATACTTACCATCAGGGAAAGATATAGAAGTCAAGGCTTCTGCATCCTACACATCCAAAATAAATATTCAATAGGCTTAGGCCATGGAAGAGCTCAAAAAGAATTTTGAAAATCAAGTTAGACCGGTGGAGGAAAAACTGGGAAGGGAAATGAGAGAGAGGCAAGAAAAGTATGAAAAGCAGGTCAACACCTTGCTAAAGGAGACCCAAAAAAATGCTGAAGAAAATAACACCATGAAACCTAGGCTAACTCAATTGGGAAAAGAGGTTCAAAAACCAACGAGGAGAAGAATGCTTTAAAAAAGCAGAATTAGTCAAATGGAAAAGGAGGTCCAAAAGCTCACTGAAGAAAATAGTTCTCTCAAAATTAGAATGGAACAGATGGAGGCTAATGACTTTCTGAGAAACCAAGAAATCATAAAACAAAACCAAAAGAATGAAAAAATAGCAGATAATGTGAAATATTTCATTGGAAAAACAACTGACCTGGAAAATAGATCTAGGAACGACAATTTAAACATTATGGGACTACCTGATAGCCATGATAAAAAAAAAGAGCCTAGACATCATCTTTCAGGAAATTATCAAGGAATATTGCCCTGATATTGTAAAACCAGAGGGCAAAATAAGTATTGAAGGAATCCACTGATCACCTCCTGAAAGAGATTCAAAATGAGAAACTCCTAGGAACATTGTGGCCAAATTCCAGAGTTCCCACGTCAAGGAGAAAATATTGCAAGCAGCTAAAAAGAAACAATTCAGGTATTGTGGAAATACAATCAGGATAACACAAGATCTGGCAGGTTCTACATTAAGGGATTGAAGGGCATGGAATAGGATATTGTAGAGGTCAATGGAACTAGGACTAAAACCAAGAATCACCTACCCAGCACAACTGCATATATTACTTCAGGGGAAAAAATGGTCTTTCAATGAAACAGAGGACTTTCAAGCATTCTTGATGAAAAGACCAGAGCTGAAAAGAAAATTTGACCTTCAAACACAAGAAGGAAGAGAAGCATGAAAAGGTAAACAGCAAAGAGAGGTCACTTACTGAAGTTGAACTGCTTACATTCCTATGTGGAAAGACAATATTTGTAACTCTTGAAACTTTTGAGTATCTGGGTAGTTGGTGGGATTACACCCACCCACCCACACACACACACACAGAGTACAGAGTGAATTGAATAGGATGGGATCATATTAAAAAAATGAAATAAAGTGATGAGAGATATATATTGGGAGGAGAAAGGGAGAAATGGAATGGGTTAAATTTTCTCTCATAAAAGAGGTAAGCAAAAGACTTTTCAGTGGAGGGAAAAAGAGGGAAGGTGAGAGAAAAACATGAAACTTGCTCTCATCACATTCGACTAAAGGAAGGAATAAAATGCACACTCATTTTGGTATGAAAACCTATCTTACAGTACAGGAAAGTCGGTGAGATGTGGATAAGCAGGGTGGGGGGGATGATGGAAGGGAGGGCAGTGGGAGGAGGGAGTAATTTGAAGTCAACACTCTTGGAAGGGACAGGACCCAAAGAGATAACAGAAGCAATGGTGGGGCAAGGTAGAATGGAGGGAAATATATTTAGTCTTACACAACACAACTATTTTGGAAGTCACTTGCAAAACTACACAGATATGGCCTATATTGAGATGCTTGCTTCCCAAAGGGACTGGGTGGGGAGGGAGGGATGAAGAGAAGTTGGAACTCAAAGTTTTAGGATCAACTGTTGAGTGCTGTTTTTACCACTAGGAAATAAGCAATATAGGTAATGGGGTATAGAAAGTTATTTGGCCCTACAGGACAAAAGAGAAGATAGGTACAAGGGAAGGGAGGGATGTTAGAAAAGAGGGCAGATCGGTGATAAGGGCAACTAGAATGCTTGGCGTTTTGAGGTGGGGAAGAGGACAAATGTGGAGAAAATTTAGAACCCAAAATTTTGTGAAAATGAATGTTAAAAGTTAAATAAATAAATTTTAAAAAGAAAAGAAAAGAGAAAAAAGAAAGAAAGAAAGAAAGAAAGAAAGAAAGAAAGAAAGAAAGAAAGAAAGAAAGAAAGAAAGAAAGAAAGAAAGAAAGAAAGAAAGAAGTTAATTAGGGTAATAAAACTCTTGGTAAGGTAGATATGATAGATCTTTGGAGATAATTGAATGGAGATAGAAAGGAATACACCTTTTTCTCAGCAGTACATGGCATATATGCAAAAATTGACTATATACTAGGCATAAAAACCTCACAATCCAGTGCAGAATGGCAGAGATAGTCAATGCATCCTTTTCAGATCATAATGCAATGAAAATTTTATGTAATAAGAGACAATAGAGAGATAAATCAAAAATTAATTGGAAATTAAATAGTCTAATCCTAAAGAAGGAGTAGGTTGAACTACAAATCACAGAAACAATCAAGAACTTTATTCAAGAGAATGACAATAATGAGACAAGTATCAAAACTTATGGGATACTGCAAATGCAGTTCTTAGGGTAAGTTTTATATCTTTGAATGCCTACATGAATAAAATAGAGAAAGAGGAGATTGATGACTTGGGCATGCAGCTGAAGAAAGCTAGAAAAAAGAAGAAATTGAAAATTTCCAAAGTAAATATCATATTAGAAATACTGAAAACTAAAGGAGAGATTAATAAAATTGAAATTAAGAAAACTATTGAATTAAACCAGGAAGAACCAAAACTAAGAAATAAATTTATAGAAAAATTTGTTTAATTAATATAGATGCAAAAATTTTACATAAAATTTTAGCAAAAAGAATATAGCAGCTTTTCATGAGAATAATACATTATGATCTAGTAAGATTCATACCAGAAATTCAGGGCTGGTTCAATATTAGGAAAACTATTGGCATTATCGTTCATATCAACAACAAAACTAACAGAAGCCAAATAATTATCTCGATAGATGCAGAAAAGCCTTTTGATAAAATACAACACCCATTCCTATTAAAAACACTGGAGAGGATAGGAATAAAGGGAACTTTTGATAAAATAATAAGCAGTATCTATCTAAACCCTTCAGCAAGCATTATATGCAATGGAGATAAGCTAGATACATTTTCAATAAGATCAGGGGTGAAACAAAGATGTCCATTTTCACCACTAGTATTCATTATGGTACTAGAAATATTAGCTTCAGCAATTAGAGAAAGTAAAGAAATTGAATGAATTAGAATAGGCAAAAAAGAAACTAAGTTATCACTCTTTGCAGATGATATGAGGACATACTTAGAGAATAACAGAGATTCAAGTAAAAAAACTACCTGAAATAATAAACAACTTTGGCAAAATTGCAGGTTATAAAATATACCCACACAAATTCTCTGCATTTCTATATCTTACTAACAAAGCCCAACAGCAAGAGATAGAAAGAGAAATCCCATTTAAAACTAGGGTAGATACTATAAAATATTTAGGAGTTTGCCTGCCAAAACACATCCAGAGATTATATGAACACAATTATACGACACTTTTTGCACAAATAAAGTCAAATAAACTGGAAAAACGTCAGTTGCACGTGGGTAGGCCAAGCCAATATAGTAAAAATGACAATTCCACCTAAATTAATTTACTTATTTAGTGCCATACCAATTAAACTACCTGATGATTAATTTCTAGAGCTGGAAAGAATAATATCAAAATACATTTGGAAGAAAAAATGGTCCAGAATAGCAAGGGAATTAACAAAAAGAAATGCTAGAGAAGGTGGCCTAGCTCTACCAGATCTCAAATTGTAGTATAAAGCCTCAATTATGAAAACACTTGGCACTGACTAAGAAACAGAAGAGTAACCAAGTGGAATAGGCTAGGTACTCAAGACACAGTAGACAATAAATATAGCAATCTACTATTTGATAAACCCAAGGAACTCAGCTTCTGGGATTAGAAGTCACTGTTTGACAAAAATTCTTGGAAAAACTGGATAAAAATCTGGCAGAAACTAGGCATAGACCAATGTCTGACACCGTACACTAGAATAAAGTCCAAATGTGTACATGACCTAGGTATAAAGATTGATACTACAGAAAAATTTGTGGAAAAAGGAATAGTGTACTTATCAGATTTATGGAGAAGGGAAGTATTTTTGACTAATGAAGAAATAGAAAGGATTCTGAAGTGTAAGATGGATAATTTTGATTACATTAAACTGAAAAGTTTTCGCACAACCAAACCCAATACATTCAGGATTTGGAATGATGCAAAAAACTGGGAAAGAATTTTGCATCTGGTTTCTGTGATAAAGGCCTCATTTCTAAAATATATAGAGAAGTGAGTCACATGTATAGTAATACAAGTCATTCTCCAATTGATAAATGGTCAAAGGATTTGAACAGGCAATTTTCAGAGGAAAAAGTTAAAAATATTTATAGTCAGATGAAAAAATGCTCTAAATCAGTATTGATTAGAGAGATGCAAATCAAAACAATTCAGAGGTACCATATCACATCTATCAGATTGGCTAACATCACAGAACAGGAAGATGATGCATGTTGGAGAAGATGTGGGAGATTTGGAACACTAATTCATTGTTGGTGAACCTGTGAGCTGATCCAATCATTCTGGAGAGCAATTTGGAATTATTCCTAAAGTGCTACAAAAATATGCATACCCTTTGACTCAGCAATATCACTTCTAGTATTGTATCCTAAAGAGATCATAAAAATGGAAAAGGGTCCCACATGTACAAAAATATTTATAGCAGCACTCTTTGTGGTGGCCAAAAACTGGAAATCAAGGCAATGCCCATGAATTGGGGAATGGCTGAATAAATTATGGCATATGAATGTAATGGAATACTATTGTGCTATAAAAATGATGAACAGGAGGACTTCAGAGAGGCCTTGGAAAATGACATGATCTGATGCTTATTGAAAGGAGCCAAACCAGGAGAACTTTGTGCACACCAACAACTACAGTGTGTGAGATGTTTTTCTGGTAGACATGGACCTTCATTGCAATGCAAGGACTCAAAACAATTCTTTTTAATTCTTCTACACAGCATGACTACAGTGAAAATGTATTTAATACTAATGTATGTGGTAGAACTTATATAAAATTGTATGCCATCTAGGAGAGGGAAGGTGACCTAGGGGAAATGTAGGGGAAAACATCTAAGTTATGTGGTAGTGAAGGTAGAACACCGAATATAAATAAAATTAATAAAATAAAAAAAAAGATTTATCAAGTTCAGAGAGGTTAGGTTGAGGTCCCTCACTAGTATAGTTTTGCTTTCTATTTCTTCCTGTAGCTCTCTTAACTTCTCCTCTAAGAATCTGGATGCTCTTCCACTTGAAACATATATGTTTAGTAATGATTTGTTGCCTATGGCGTTTTTTAGCAGTGTATTGTTTCCTTCCTTATCTCTTTTCATAAATCTATTTCTGCTTTTCCTTTCCCTGATATTAAGATTGTTACCCCTGCTTTTTTTACATCAGCTGAAGCACCATACATTCTGCTCCAATCTTTGACCTTTACCTCTGTGTATATCCCCCCTTTTCAAATGTGTTTCTTGTAAACAACATATTTAAGGATTATGATTTTTAAAACATTCTGCTCTTCACCTCAGTTTTATGTGAGAGTTCATCCTATTCACATTCACTGTTAGGATTACTATTTGTGTCTTTCCCTCCATCTTCTTTCCCCCTTTTATGCTTTTAGTTTTCCCACAATAGTGTTTTAATTTTTGACCACCACCTCCATCACTCTTCCCTCCCTTCTTTCAGCCCCCTTGTCTTTTACCTCCCTTTTCCCTTACTACTTCTTCCCTCCCTTTTAGCCTCCCCTCCCTTTTCTTTCCCCTTTTCCCCCTGTTACTGCCTACAGCACTAGTTATATTTCCATACCTAATTGAGTTTGCTGTTCCCTCCTTGAACCAAATCAGATGAGAGTAAATCTCATACAATACTCATCTCCCTCCCCTCTTTCCCTCTGCTGTAATATATTTTTGTGCCTCTTCCTGGGATGTAATTTACCTTTTTCTGCCTTCTCCTTTTCACATCTCCCGCTATAATCCCTTCGCACCGTAAGATCACATTTTCATCATCTCATCATTCACTTTATACCCACTCCCTCTATCTATGTATATCCCTTTTGTATATCATAACAAATATACAGTTCTCAAGATTAACACATAAAATCTTCCCTTAGAGAGATGTAAACTGTTTGTCCCTATTGAATAACAATGTTTGTTTTTCCCGTGTTTAGTTTTTTATTCCTCTCTTGAGACTTCTGCTTGAAGATCAAATTTTCTATTGAGCTCTGACCTTTTCATCAGGAAGGCCTGGAAATCCCTTATTTCAGTGAATGTTCATCTCTTTTCCTGAAATATTATGCTCACTTTTTCTGGGTAATTGATCCTTGGTTGTATTGCCAGCTTCTTTGTCTTACAGAATATCATATTCCAATCCCTGTGATCTTTTAATGCAGAAGCTGCAAGTTCCTGTGTGATCCTAACTGTTGCTCCTCAATATTTAAATTGTTTCTTTTCGGCTGCCTGCCATAGTTTCTTCTTCACTTGATTGTTCTGAAATTCGGCAACGACATTCCTTGTTGTTTTCAGTTTTGGATCCCTTTCAGGAGGTGGACGTTGGATTCTTTCAATGATTATTTTGCCCTCTGGATCTCGGATTTCTGGGCAATTTTCCTTGATCATTTCTTGGAAGATATAGTCCAGGCTCTTTTATCATCATGGCTTTCTGATAGACCAATAATTCTTGTATTTTCTCTCCTGGATCTATTTCCCAGTTCAGTTGCTTTTCCAGTTAGATATTTCACATTTTCTTCTATCTTTTCATTTTTTAGATTCAGTTTGACTGATTCTTGATGTCTCATAGATTCATTAGCTTCACTTTGCCCTATTCTAATTTTTATCAAATTGATTTTTCAGTTAACTTTTGCATCGCCTTTTTCATCTGTCCAATTGTTCCTTTCAGGGAGTTATTTTCTCCAGCTAGTTTTTGTGCTTCCTTTTCCCTTAGTTCAATTTTCCTTTTAAATTATTCTGTGATTATTTTTTTTCACATTTTTAAAATCATTGACCAGTTTTTCTTCTCTATCCTAATTTGGCTTTTAAAATCCTTCTTGAGCTCTTCCAAGAATGCTTTTTGGGCTTGCAACAAGTTCATATTCCCTTCTGAAGTTTCAGATGGGAGTACAGTCAATGCTTCCCTCTTTGGTGTTCATGTTTTAGTCTTTGTCCCCATAGAAAGATTCCATTCTTATCTTTTCTGGTTTGCTTTTTGCTCAGAATGATGACCCTTTTTCTTGCTTTTGAAGTGGTTCTCTGCTTTTGGGGTACAGGGGACTCTGTCCTATGGTTCTTCTGCTTAGAACTTGAGGCTTTCTGTGTTCTGGCCTCTGGTTCTTTCAGCTAGAAGCTAGAATACTATAGCTTACCTCATGCTGAGCTGACTGATGTGAGAAAGCAGAGACTAGTTGAAATCTTTCTGAGTTTCCCCAGCATTATCCTGAAGCTAACTGGGTTAAATGTAGGGGAGGGTTGCTCTGGCCACAGGACGTCTCCTCTCCTGAGCACAGGCAGGTTCAGTGGTTGGTGAACCCCATTTGAAGTAGTGTTTTCCCTATTCCCTTGACTGTGCTGAGGCATGCCTGGGATCCTGATGTTGATGATTGTGGGCTCCACTACCTTTGGACTCAGGATCTCCTTCCGAAATTGTTGAGATGGAAGTGTCTGGGACAGCTTCAGTCCTGCATTGGTCCCCTTCAGTCACAACAAGAGGAACATCCCTTTGCAATTTTCCTAGTCTCACGGGCTAAGAGACTGTTTACCACTTTGCTTCATCCCACTGTTCCAAGATTTTTCCTGGGGAAATAGTTTTTCAAGGTCAAGAAGGGAAAGGGTGAAGCATTTACTGATCACTCCACTATCTTGGCTCCCAGAAGTTCAAGTAGGTGAGTTATAGACATTTAATCTTCAGGCTGATAGTTTCAGGAATGGCTGCTGCAGTTATCAGTGATTCTCTCTTGCTCAATTCCACTTGACTCCCATCCTTGACTGACATGTTTGAGATTCTGCAGTGGAGCGGCTGCTTCAGAACACCTGGGGCTTCTTACTTGACTTTGCTATGGTACAGCCTGTGTTCTGTGAGCTTCTCAAGCCCTTTGTAATATATTCTTCCCATTGACCTTCCAGTCTGTCCTGGGTTGGAAATCTGCCTCAGTATGTGTCCTGTTGGATTCTACCACCTAAAATTTGATCAGATTATCTTTTTAGAGGTATCTGAAGGAGTTTGTCTTAGAGCTTAAGTGAGTAGTTACTCTCACTCCACCATCTTGACTCCACCTCCCAATAGTTTAAGAAAAAATTTTTACAGTGGAGGGGAAGAAGTAGGAGATGAGGTGGAGTGAGTGAACCTTACTCTCACCAGAATTGGCTCAAAGAAGGCATGATATAAATACTCAATTTGTATAGAAAACTTTCCTATCTACCCTTTAGGAAAGTAGGTGGGTACATAAATATGAGAAGGGGGGTGACAGAAGGCAGGGAAGATTGGGAGAGGGAGTAGTCAAGAGCAAACCACTTTTAAGAAGGGACAGGGTGAAAAAAGGAAATACATTGACTAAGAAGGATGGGATGAGTGGGTAGGATGGAGTTAGCAACAATAACTGTGAAAATAAATTGTAGTACATTTTTCTGATAAAGACCTTATTTCACAAACATATAGAGAACTGAGTGAAATTTATAAAAATATGAGTCATTCCCCAACTGATCAATGATCAAAAGAAATGTTCAGTTTTAAGATGGTGTAATCAAAGATATGTATATCCACATGAAGAAATACTCTAATTCAGGTTTGATTGGAGAATTGCAAATTAAAACAATTCTGAGGTACTTTCTCATAGCTATTAGATTGAGTAATAGGACAGATAATATAAATGACAACTGTTGGAGGGAATATGGGAAAAATGAGACTTTAATGCACTGTTGGTGGAATTGTGAACTGATTCAACCATTCTGTAGAGCAATTTGGAACTATGTCCAAATGGCTATCAAACCATGCATGCCCATAGTATTAGGTCTGCATCCCTCCAAAAGATTTTTAAAAAAGATAAATTAAAGGACCTATATATACAAAAACATTTTTAGCAGTCCTTTTCTGGGAGTAAAGAATGAGAAATTGAGGGGTGTCCATAAATTATGTAATGGTTGAACAATTTGCAATATATGATTATGATGGAATATCATTGTAAGACAAAGAAATGATGGCAGGATGCTCTCTGAAAAGTCTGGAAATAGTTTGCATGGGCTGATGCAAAGTCAAATGAACTTTGTACAAAGTAACAGCAATATTGTAAGATGATCATCCTTGAATGCCTTAGATATTCTCAGCAATACAATGATCTAAGACAATTCTGAAGGACTTGTGCTGAAAAATGCTATACACTCCCAGAGAAAGAATGAATAATGTCTGAAAGCAGATTAAATCGTACTTTATTTTTCTTGAATTTTGTTTCTTTTGTCTATGTTTGCTTTCATAACATGAATATCATGGATATGTTTTCCATGACTACACCTGTATAACCAATATGAAACTTCTTGCCTTCTCAATGGCAAAAGATGGGAGGGGAAGGGAGAGAATTTATAACTCAGTCTTAGAAATAAACGTTAAAAATTGATTTTATGTGTAACCAGGGAAAAATAAAATACTAAATAAAAGCTTAAAATGAAACAATAAAACAAAATTAAAAGAATAGAAAAAAGTAGGAGGAAATGTGAAAATATCTCATTGAGAATGGGGGAAAGGAACCTGGAGAATAGATTAAGGAGAGGTAATTTATGAATAATTCCTGAAATCAATCACTTGCAGAAGGAGATTACCAAATGAAAACTTCTAGGAATATTATAGCCAAATTTCAGAGCTCCAAGATCAAGGAAAAAATATTGCAAACAGCCAGAAAGAAAAAAAATAATGAATTACATATTGTGGAGTCACAGTCAGGATAACACAGAATTTCACAGTTTTACATTAAAGGATCCGAGATCTTGCAATGTCATATTCCAGAGGTCAAAGGAGTTAGAATTATTTTTTGGATCAAATGAGATTTTTAAAATTAATTTATTTGTTTTCAGTTTTCAACAATCACTTCCATATGTTTTAAATTTTCTCCCCCACATTCACTTCTCTCCCCAAGATGGTATGCAATCTTATATGGGTTCCACACATATATTCTTATTAAACACATTTTCACATCAGTCATGTGACATAGAAGAAATAAAATAAGTATGAGAAACCATGAAAAAACAAAAAAAAACATAAAAGAGAAAATATCCTGCTTCATTCTGAGTTCTGATTCTATGGTTCTTTCTCTGGATGTGTATGGAATTGTGCATCAAGTGTCCTTTGGAAATGTTTTAGGTCCTTGCATTGCTGTGAAGGGCTAAGTTAACTGTGAATAATGTTCTCCCTGGTTCTGATGATTTTACTCAACATCAGTTCATATAAGCCTTGCCAGGTTTTTCTGAAGTCTATCTGTTAGGAGCTATGATGATAACAAAGAATCATCCATCCAGTAAAACTGAGTATAATCCTTCAGAGAGGGAAGATGGATATTTAGTGAAATAGAGAACTTTCAAGTATTATTGATGAAAAGACCAGAGCTGAATAAGAAAATTTGACTTTCAAACACTCAAGAGTATTTATTTGACTCAAGAAGAAAAAATAGAAGTGGCAACCATGATCTCACAGAAAGCAAAAGCAAATGGATATCTAATTTAAAAAGATAAGCATGAAAACTAAATTTTTGCTAAAATGTACCATAAACAATGAAATAAGATCAGTATTAAACATATACACACCAAATGGTTTGGTATCCAAATTCTGAAAAGAAAAGTTAAGTTATAGGAAGGAACAGAAAACAAATCTATACTCTTGGAAAAACTCAACATTTTCCATCTTAGAGCTAGATAAAAATAACCAAAAATAAACAAGAAAGAAGTTAAAGAGGTGAATGAATTTCAAAAATGTTAGATATGAGACACTTCTAGAGAAAATTAAATGGTAGGATGAATATATGTGTGTATGTATATATATATGTATTATAAGTATGCATGTGTATATATGTATGCATGTGCATATATGTATGAATATATGCATATGCATGTATATGAATAAACACACATGCATTCTTAAAATTACATGCCCCCCACACAAAAAATCAACACTCTACTAGGTCATAAAATTCTGCAACCCAATTCATAAAATAAATATTTAATGCATTCTTTTCAATAAGTCAAGAAAGAGAAACTGAAGAAATTAGAAGAGGCAATGAAGAAACAAAACTAACTTTCTTTTCAGATGACATAATGGTTTACTTAAAGAATATGAGAAAATCAACTAAAAAATAGTTGAAATAATTAACAACTTCTGTATAGTGGCAGGATATAAAATAAACTCACATAAATCATTAACATTTTCATATGTTACCTACAAAGTCCAACTGGAAGAGATAGAAAAGAGATTACCTTTTAAATAGCAATATGTGGGAGACTGTCAAAAAAAAAAAACAACATTATCAACTATATGAAAAAAATTACAAAATACTTTTCACACAATAAAGTCAGATCTAAACAACTGGAGAAATATTCATTGCTTATGGGGAGGCTAAGCCAACAAAACAAAATGACAATTATATCTATATTAATTGTCTTATTTAAGGCTATATTAATTAAGCTACCACAATTACATTATAAAGTTAGAAAAAAAATAACAAAATTCATCTGGAAAAATGAAAGATCAAGAATATCAAGGGAAATGATGAGAGAACAAATGTGAAAGGATACTTGGCCTAGCAGTAACAAGTATCAAATTGCATTATAAAGTGTAAATGACAGAAACGTTCCATTACTGACTAACAGAGAAGTGGATCAGTAGAATAGACTAGGTACATAATACTTAGTATTACATGACTAGCATATTTTAGTGTTTGATAAACCCAAAGATCCAAGCTTTTGGGAAAAGAACTCACTATTTGATGAAAACTGTTGGACAAACTATAAAGGAGGTTGGCAGAAACCAGGTATATACCAACATGTTACACCAAATGCCAAGGAAAAGTCAAAATGACTGCATAATTTACACATTAATGGTAATATCATGAGAAAATTAGGGGAACATGGGATATCTTGCCTGTTATGGATAAGGGAAGAATTTATAACCAAACCAAAGACAGAAAGTATTACTGATAGTAAAATGAAAAATTGATTGCATTAAATTAAAAATTTATTACATAAAACAAATGCAGCCAAGACTAGAAAGAAAGCAGGGGACAGGGGAAAAATTACAGCAAATTTCTCTGATGAAGTCTATATACAGAGAATATCACATTTATGAGAATATGAATTCATTCTTAATTAACAAATAACCAATGAATATGAGTACCTCATTTTCAGAAGAAGCAATCAGAACTACCTATAGCCATATAAAGAAGTACTAAATCACTTTTGATTTGAGAACTGCAAATTAAAACAACTCTGAGATACCACTTCATACTTATCATATTTGCTATTATGATAGAATAAGAAAATGACATGTTCCACATGGGATGTGGGGAAATTGGGACACTAATGTAGTGCTAGTGAAGTTGTGAACTGATCTAACCATTTGGGAGAATATTTCAGAATTATGTAGAAAGGATTTTAAAACTATGCATACCTTGAGGGCAGAGCCAAGGTGCCAGAGTACAAGCAGAGACTAGCCAGAGCTCTCCCTGCAAGGCCAGCCAAATACCTATAAAAAAATGACTCTAAACAACTTCTGGAGCTACAGAACCCACAGAATGACATAGTGAAGCAAATTTCCAGCCCAAGACAGTCTGAAAGGTTGCCATGAACTATCTATCATGCCATGCTGGGAGTAGAGCACATTCCACTATGGACCACAGGAACTGAGCAGACCTAGGGGCAAGGGGGTGGGGACTGAATCTCTGGCACTTGTGGCAGTTTTCAGACCCCAGAACACGAGGTACAAATTGTAAGGTCAGTGGAAGAAACCTGTGACAGAGTGCAGCAGTTGGGCCCCAGTCCCAGGGAAATAGATGGGGGAAAGAGCCAGCAGCAGCCATAGCAGGGTCAGAGGCAGCAGCTGTTTCTGGAAGTCTAGGCTCACAGATTGTGAAGGGAATCTAGAGGCTGACAGTACACTCCCTCACAGGAAACAGAGTACTACCTTGACAAAGACTTCAAAAGTCAAGTAAATAACTGGGGAAATGAGCAAAAACAGGAAAAAGAACTAGACTATACTTTGGTGACAAGTAAGAACAAAATATACAAACAGAAAAAGACAACAAAGTCAAAGTTCCTACAGCCAAAGCCTCCAAGAAAAATATGAATTGGTCTTAGGCCATGGAAGAGCTCAAAAAAGATTTTGAAAATCAAGTAAGAGAAGTAGACCAAAACTTGAGAAGAGAAATATGAGTGATACAAGAAAGTAATGAAAAAGGCATCAACTGCTTCAGCAGTGGACTGGACTATGCTTCCCTCTCATCCAGGTAAGAGACTATTCCCACTGACCTTTGAAGATGTGTGGTGTTTGTGGGTTGAAAAGTGTGGAAACCGAAGCCACCAAGCAATTCAGACTGCTAAGGCCTGCTTCAGTTCCCTCCACACATACCAAACTGCGCTCTGCTTCCTGCCAGGTTAGGTAGACCCTTCCTGTTGACTTTCCAGATTGTCTTGGGCTGGAAATTTAATTCCGTCTGCCATTTTATGGTTTCTGCTGCTCTAGAATTTGTTTAGAGTTCTTTTTCTTGAAGGGTTTGAGGTGGGGAACTATAGCAGGTCCCTATTTTTACTCTGTCATCAAAAATATTTATTCTTATTAGACAAATGAATGTATGAACAAATGAATGAATGAATCAGTGAAACCTAGTCTTAAACTAAGGTCATCTTATTCCAAAGCAAGCCCTCTTTCCACTGACCAAAATTAAACACTATAATGTGGCATTTGGAATCTGAGCAATTGAGTTAAAATGCCAACTATGCTATGTGATGAGGTCTTCTCCTTTTGGGGATCTCCATTACTCCAATGTACAAGTGGGTCTGAACTAAATGTCTCCATGATACTAAAAAGCCATTGTTAGGAAATGAAAAGCCTTGCAACTAGCTCTGACTCTATTATTACCTGACTCTATTAAATTGCATGAGTCTCTTAAAGGTCTTGTTTAGAGGAAATTATGGAATAATTACTACTAGGTCTATCTTTCAAAGAAGTCATAAAAAGGGAAAAGGGCCTACATATATATAAAAATATTTGTAATAGCTTTTTTTATGGTGGTAAAAAATTGGAAACTGGTGGGGTGCCCATCAATTGAGGAATGACTGACCAAGATGTGGTAGAATACCATGACGTTATAATGAATGATGAGCAGGCAGATTTAAGCAAAATCTGGAAAGACTTAAGTGAAATGAGCAGAACCAAGAGAACACTGTACACAGTAACAGCAGCGTTGTGTGATGATCAATTATGATTGACTTAGTTCTTCTTAGCGGTACAATGATCCAAGATAATTTCAAAAGACACACGATGAAAAAGAATAAAGGGAATGCAGAAAACTTGGGGAAAATTTGCCATACACAATCACCCAGATAGAATGTGATTAGTTCAGAATATTGTTGTGATGCAGGTTACAAGCTGATAGATTTAGAAAAATATGGAAAAATGTGAACTTATGAAGGAAGATGTTATCCACCTTCAGACAAACAGATGACAAGTGAAAATAGGCATAATGTGGTTTTACATATATGCATATGAGTGTATATTTGTATATATGTCTTTGTTTATTGGATATTTATGTATATGTATGCACATATATGTGACTGTGTATATATGTAAATGTGTACATATATATATATATATATGTGTGTGTGTGTGTGTGTGTATCCACACTTAATTATAGACTCCTGGGGGGGAGGGGAAATAAAATAAAAAGCGAACAGCAGAGGACAAAAGAAAACACACAAGGAAGCAAAGAAAAAATGAAGAGCTTTAAAAATTACGTGCACTATTACATAGATTTTCTTGAAATGGAAATTTATTGCTTTATATTGAATCTTATGTTCTGTTTTATATATATATATATATATATATATATATATATATATATATAACAGTGTTTTTTTCTTTTCTTTTTGTAATGAAGTTTAAAATAAATTTAAAAACTAAAAAGGGGGAAATGTGCAATCCACATACAGAGAAATAACTGATGGGGTCTGAATGCAGATCAGTGCATATTATTTTCACTTTTTTTTTTAGTAGTTTTTACTTTTGCACACTGTAACTGTTTTGCAAGCTGTTTCTTCTTTCACAACATCACTAATATGGAAACGGGCTTTACATGATTGCATATGGTGGAGGTTATGCAGTAAAGGAGAAAATTTGGAACTCAAACTTTTATAAAAAATGTCAAAAATTGTCTTTACATGTAATTGAAAAAATACTATTAAAAACATAAGAAAAAATCAAAAAATGCTTGCAGTTAGAAATATAATTTATTAGAAAGATTAAATGAAGAGCAATGTGGAAGAATGAAACTTTGATGTGCTCAAATAGTCCGTGATGTAGAAGAAATAGCTCTGGGAATGGATGCCGAAGACTATCACACTGTTTCTCACACAGGCGATGGTATAGAGACCTTGGTATGATTGATATGGAAAATTTTGAAAAATATAATGTGTGACATTAAAAAGGTTACATATATTTATACACACATATACACATATGTGCATGAATACATGCATGTATTGTGTTCATGCTACAAATGTATGTAGGCATAAATGTAATTATTAGGGAATAAATCTGTGATTTCATTGGTAAAGGCAATATGCTAGTGAGGAAACTCCCTCTCTCAAAGAACCTTTGCATTTTTTTTTTAACAATCTACAGTGTTAGTTGCTTAAAACCCTATGAAATTATGACTTGCCTATGGCTATGTGGACAGTATTTTGTATCAAAATGAGGGTTTGAATGGATGTTTTACTGACTTTAAAGGTTAACTTTTAAATAAATATATATTTGAGTTTTGGATCTAGGACCATGTAGTTTCAAATTTCAGTTGAAGATATGTAAGCACACACACACACACACACGCACGCACGCACGCACGCACAGAAAGATACACAAAAATATCCCAAAGTGAGTAACTTGGTCTCAGAGCTATAGCAACTTAGAGTTTGACTCCTACCTCTGATATAAAATACTGGCTTTGTAACCCTGGGCAATTCATTGTACCTCATAGTACTCTAAGCAACTGTCAAAGAACATAAACACAAAGGCATATATTTATATGTGTATACATATACATATAAACAAAAGAGTTCTGCTTAGTGTTATAAAGATGGATGAAATAATTGCTTTTTCTTTGAATATAAGTACTGGTATGAAACCTTGTGCAGACTAGATTCGTTGAGTCATTTTTGGACAACTCTAAACCATACAGAACAGCAGAAATTGTGTAGATCTCATTCCTGTTTCTATACGAAATTAATTTCTTCTGTTTGCATACTCTGCAAACTTTCCATATCATATAACTTGAAGATTATGAGTATTTGGCATGGTATCTTCTATTCAACATATTTTTCTTATTTTTTTAAAAAATGTATTATTATTAATTTCAGGTGATTATTGAAAATATAGAGACTTGAGTCAGAAATATAAATTAATATACTACTATAATAGTTCACGTAGAGCTAAAGTCATTGTTGGGTAAGCAGACAGAAAGGAGGGGATGTCATAATATTGTGGAAGTATAGTCCAAAGATTTGGTCTCAGAATGGATAAATAATGATTAATAATATTAATAATTTACATTCATGTGGCTATTTGATGGTATGCAAACCACACTATTTCATAACAACTCTATAAGATATGTTTCAGGCATTATTAGTGTCATTATTAAAATGATGAAACTGAGTCAAGATAGGAAAATAAAATGTTTCTTTAGACTAATACAATTTCAGAATTTAAGTTTCTTGTTAGCAATAGAATCAAAGAGGTCCTCAAATTTCTTCAACTTTTTGCCGATCACATTCCCCCCACCCTACATACATACACACAGCTCTCCACCACAGTATTTATAGCTAGAGAAAAAAGTTGTTATTGCTAGAAGTCTCATTGTGCCAAACTGGCATATCAATAGTCCAATAGTTTCCATACACTGTTCCATTATTATTCAGTTATAAAAGGAATAAAGTGAAGGCCAAAATATTGCCCTTATCTAGGAAAACCTTTCCATTGGCAATGTTCACGGACTTCCATCGCCTGTACTCTCATGAGCTGATATTAGATACGACAGAGCTAACTCCATTGTGACTCTGAAAAATTCAAATAATTTCCATTTAACTTTGGAAAAAGTACAAGGAGTAGAAAAATCCAACAGGATTCCTTTTAAATTGTTTAGAGTAAAATGTTCTTGACAAATGGGGATGATATCCAAGCTGTAAGAATACTGAAAGAAGGAACATGACTCAATATGAAGAAGTGCATTACAATTATTGCTGAAATAGTTTTCCCTATTTTATAGGTAGGAATAAGATGATTTTTACAACAGTATGATTTTAAAATTCCCTGAAAAAGTAAGCAATTCCATTTCAATAGTAATCTTTATTCCAGAGGATTTTGAAAGAAGTTTGGCTAATGTTAAATAATTGTCATTAAAAGGAGATGAAAGGAGGCAAGATACTGCAAACACAGGTTTGATCTCTTTATTAAGAACATCAATGGTAACCATGGGCAACATCAGTTTATAATATAAGGCAATTTTCAAAATATTATAGAGGCTGAAGAAAGACAACAGTTAGAAGTGGTGATGCATATGTATAATTCTTCATACTGGTGAAGAATTATACTGAGGCTGGTAAATCACTTGAGTGTAGGAGTTTTAAGTATAGTAGAGCTAATGCCCAAGTGTTCAAGTTAAGCCCAGTGCTGAAATAGGGACACACCTCCCTTCCTCCATGCCCTAGAGTGGAGGGCTACCAGACTGGCTAAAGAGAATTAAAGTTGTCGATGTCAGAAAAACAGCAATGCTTCTGACCCAGGTAGTAGAGAGAAAAGTCCTGTGAAATTTTGGTGTACTTCTAGCCTAGGTAAAATAGGGAGACTCTAAAAAAAGTTAGTATTTGCAGAATGCTTTATGGTTCATGAAGTGCTCTACAAATATTATCTCATTTTATCATTCAGGATAATAAGCCTTGCACCTTCATTACAGCTGAAGAAATTAAGGCAAGTAGAAGTTCAGTGATTGACTCAGGGGCACAAACTAGTAAATATCTAAGGCTGAATTTGAACTCTTGTCTTCCTGAATATAGGTCTACCACTATATGTACTGTACCATCTAATAGAAAGATATATATATATATATATATATATATATATATATACTTATATAGAGAGAGAAAAGAAGAAGAAGAAGAAGAAGAAGAAGAAGAAGAAGAAGAAGAAGAAGAAGAAGAAGAAAAAGAAGAAGAAAAGGAAGGAAGGAAGGAAGGAAGGAAGGAAGGAAGGAAGGAAGGAAGGAAGGAAGGAAGGAAGGAAGGAAGGAAAGAGTATTCCACTAAGCCAGTGAGAATAAAATGAGGTGGCAGAAAGCTTGGCATAAGACCTACATATGCCAAATAATCTTTTTTTATTATTATTTTTATTTTTTAATGATATAAATTTATTTATTTAACCTTTTACATTAATTTTCACAAAATTTTGGGTTCCAAATTTTCTTCCCATTTGTCCCCTCACCCCACCCCAATACACCAAGAATTCTAATTTCCTCTGTCACCAGTCTGCCCTCTCTTCTATGATCCCTCCCTTCCCTTGTCCCCATCTTCTCTTTTGTCCTGTAGGGCCAGATAACATTCTATTGCCCATTACCTGGATTTCTTATTTCCTAGTAGCAACAACAATACTCGACAGTTGTTCATAAAACTTTGAGCTCCAACTTCTCCCCATCGCTCCCTCCCCATCCATTCCCTTTGGGAATACAGGCAATTCAATATAGGCCATATCTGTGTAGTTTTGCAAATGACTTCGATAATGATCGTGTTGTGTAAGACTAACTAAATTTCCCTCCATCCTATCCTGCCCCCCATTGTTTATATTCTCTCTTTTGATCCTGTCCCGCCCCAGTGTTGACTTCAAATGGCTCCCTCCTCCCATTGCCCTCCCTTCCATCATCCCCCCCACCCTGCTTATGTCTTTCTCCCACACTTTCCTGTATTGTAAGATACAATTTCATACCAAAATGAGTGTGCATTTTATTCCTTCCTTTAGTCGAATGTGATGAAGGTAAACTTCATGTTTTTTTTCTCAGCTCTCCTCTTTTGCCCATCGCTAAAAAGTCTCCTGCCTGCCTCTTCTATGAGTGATAATTTACCCCATTCCATTTCACCCTCTCTCTTCCCAATACATTTCTCCCTCACCGTTTACCTTAATTTTTTAAAGATATGATCCCATCCTATTCAATTCACTCTGTGCTCTCTGTCTCTGTGTGTGTGTGCATGTGTGTATGTGCATGCACGTGTATGTGTGTGTGCATGTGTGTGTGTATGTGTGTGTGTAATCTCACTAACTACCCAGATACTGAAAAGTTTCAAGAGTTACAAATATTGTCTTTCCATGTAGGAATGTAAACAGTTCAACTTTGGTAAGTCCCTTATGACTTCTCTTTGCTGTTTACTTTTTCATGCTTCTTCTCATTGTGTTTGAAGGTCAAATTTTCTTTTCATCTCTGGTCTTTTCATCAAGAATGCTTGAAAGTCCTCTATTTCATTGAAAGACCATGTTTTCCCCTGAAGTATTATACTCAGTTTTGCTGGGTAGGTGATTCTTAGTTTGAGTCCTAGTTCCTTTGACTTCTGTAATATCCTATTCCATGCCCTTCAGTCCCTTAATGTAGAAGCTGCTAGATCTTGTGTTATCTTGATTGTATTTCCACAATACATGAATTGTTTCTTTCTAGCTGCTTTCAAGATTTTCTCCTTGACCAGGGAGTTCTGGAATTTGGCCACAATGTTCCTAGGAGTTTCTCTTTTTGGATCTCTTTCAGGTGGTGATCGATGGATTCTTTCAATACTTATTTTGTCCTCTGGTTCTAGAATATCAGGACAGTTTTCCTTGATAATTTCATGAAAGATGATGCCTAGACTCTTTTTTTGATCATGACTTTCAGGTAGTCATGGAATTTTTAAACTGTGTCTCCTGGATTTATTTTCCAGGTCAGGTGTTTTTCCAATGAGACATTTCACATTATCTTCCATTTTTTTCATTCTTTTGGGTTTTTTATGTGATTTCTTGGTTTCTCAGAAAGTCATTAGCCTCCATCTATTCCATTCTAATCTTGAGAGAACTATTTTCTTCAGTGAGCTTTTGAACTTCTTTTTTCCATTTGGCTAATTCTGCTTTTGAAAGCATTTTCCTCCTCATTGGCTTTTTGAACCTCTTTTGCCAATTGAGTTAGCCTATTTTTCAAAGTATTATTTTCTTCAGCATTTTTTTGGGTCTCCTTTAGCAAGGTATTGACCCGTTTTTCATGCTTTTCTTGCATCTCTCTCATTTCTCTTCCCAGTTTTTCCTCCACTTGTCTACCTTGATTTTCAAAATCCTTTTTGAGCTCTCCCATGGCCTGAGGCCATTGGGTATCTATTTCAGATGTTTGAGATACAGAGGCCTTGGCTTCTATGTCTTTCCCTGATGGTAAGCATCGTTCTTCCTCATCAGAAAGGAAAGGAGGAAACATCTGTTCACCAAGAAAGTAACCTTCTATGGTCTTATTTTTTTTCCCCTTTTCTGGGCATTTTCCCAGCCAGTTACTCGACTTCTGAGATTCCTCTCCACCCCTGCCTCACTAGTGCTTGGGGTCTGAGATTCAAATGTTGCTCCCCAGCCTCAGGGTGGGGCTGCTATTCAGGGTAAGATTAAATTCAGGTTCTCAGATGGGGGCAGGGCTGCCTCCCAGGCTCAGGGGGTTTATGCGAAAACCTTCAGTAATGGTCTCAAGGTCCTGCCTGCTCCGGGAGCTCCTGTCCACCTCGTCCCCCACTGCTTCCTTCCGAGGGGGGCTGAGTTATGGAGGTACCCCGCTCCATTCTCAGCCAGCCCAGAAGGCTCTCTCACTGACATGTAGCACCTGTGGGTGGAGTGACCTTCGTAGCCACCAGAGATTCCATCCCTGAAGCCTGCTCGGATCTGCTCCTCTTGGGGCCATGCAACCAGGGCAGGGCTGCTCTGGGTCTGGGAAGCAACGGACCTTTGGTGACGGTTTTTCAGGGCTCTCTGGAACAGAAATCTCCTCCACTCCGTTGTTGTACGACTTCCACTGTTCCAGAACCCATTGGGAGTTCTTTTTATAGGTATTTTATGGGCTGTGGGTTCAGAGCTAGCATATGTGAATCTTTCTACTCCACCATCTTGGCCATATAATATATGCCATATATTCCTAAAATAATTTGTAGGTGAATCAATAAAGGACACAATAAATTGAAAATAACTAAAACAGATCTGATAGTATTACTATAGCAATCTATCCCTATCAACAGAAGCAGTAAAAACATTAGCACCTCGTTACATAAGTTTTATGTGAGGAAGTGGAAATGTTGGTCAAAAAAGGAAACCACAAAGTTTGGTTTCACTTAGTTTTACTCATGCTTTTCTCATTCATTTTAATTCTCCTATGCAACATGACTTATGTGAAAATTGTGTTTAATAAAAATGTATGTGTAGAACCCATATAAGATTGCATGCCATCTTTGGGAGGGAGGGAGGAGAGAAGGGGAGAAAATTTAAGAGTGATTGTAAAAAACTGAGAACAAATAAATAAATAAATTTGAAAAAGAAGAAAATTAGAGGAGAAAAAAAAAAACAACCATATTGATGAAATAAGTTGAAAGGAAATCTGTGTTCGTGGTGAGAAAGCTCTAAATTCATTCAGAAATTGATATTAAAAATACACTAAACAAGAGAAATTTCTAATTGAATGAAAATTACCATGGAGAGTATTACTATGAAGGAAAGATAATTGAGAAGATATTAATCTTACTTCAACATATTCCTACTCTCAAGGATCTATATAATCCTTGGGACACAAAACCAATACACTCAATGAGAGTAACCTAGGAGAAAACATGAGAAAAAAACAATCCTTTTTATAGCAGATTCCTATATCAGACCATAATTTCACCATTGCACAAATGATTCAGAGGTACAGAGTATAAGAAATCAACCAGCATTTATTGCTTGTTGATTTTGAAACAAAATGAAATATTAAATAGTATAGAATAACCCAGGCTTAATGTTCTCCTCAAAATAGATATTGGTCATATATTTATAAAAATTATTTACAACCCTGAAGTCTATTGCCAATGATGACTTGTATGACAGTATCATAAAAGTATCCTCAAGAACATATATGATTTGAAAATAAGATAAGCTGATATGAAGTATAATAATTGACAAACTGTTGCACTGGTAACTATATAAAATTCAAAACAAATCATAATTCAGAAGAAGACCTTTTCTGTGGAGAATTTATGGAAAGGCATGTATAAAAGTTGCTCAGGATAAGAAAGCACAAATCAATTTTGATCAGTAGTAGTGAAGAGAGCACCCACACCAGATCACAGATCCATCAAAATATTAATAACTCCTCTGACCCTCTTAGACCTAGCTTTTCTGGCAGCTGTTTGAAAAGGGAGTCATCAATTTCCCTCTCTTCAGCATGACTGTCCCTGACCAACTCCCTTGAGATCTCATCTCTGACCCACTTAAACATATCCCTCCATGTGGGAATGGCAGCATTGAACTGCATAGACAACACAGTAAATCATGAACTTTATGATTCTTGTTCAGCTGTTTCCAATTTCAGAATCAACTTGCTGTATCACATCACTGTCTACCAGCAGCTTAGGGAAGGACAGATGACGCTGGCTCAGGCAAGCAGCTGTTGTCACTGGTGTTTATCTTACCTCAAAGGGAGTGAGACCCTGATTATGGGCTACGGTTGACATTTCATTCCTTGGGATTAGAATACCCAATCCAGCAGGCCCTGCAAAGAAAGGTAGGCAATGTGGTAGAAAAACTAAACTTGAAATCAGAGATATCTGGACTACAGTTTTGGATCTATCACATTAGACAAGTCTGTTAACCCCTGCATCAGTTTCTTCATCTCTAAAATGTGAAGGTTTGACTAGTTGATGTGAAGGTGCCATCTATCTCTAAAGTCTTTGACTCTGTAGTTCCATGATGACTGGCAGCCCACAGACTAAAGGATGATTTGAGTAAGCATTCATCTTAGAGTCTTCTGTGGCCTAAATGGATGAGTAATTTACCATTTCTGAATCTTAAATTCCTCTCTGTAAAACAGGGAGACTGATACCCGAAAATATCTAAGTAATAGTCGTTACAAGGAAAAGCTTTCACTATATGCAGTATAAAAGTGAGAGTATTATTATCTTTGGTCAATTTCAGAATTCACAAAGAAGAACCAGGTGGGACTCTTTCCAGAGTTATCATCCATCTTGTGAACAGCCATGTGAAAACTCAGGCTAAGTGGAAACAATTTATAAGGCAGGATTCAGTTTAAAATCCTGTAGTCTGCCCCATTTTTCAATGTGGTGCTCCAGGGCATTCTGCATATGTCAAAAAGGAAATGATATCTTCCCAGCAGAACAGATTTCCCCCCTTTTATTCTTATAATATTAGCTACTACCAACCTTTTGACAATCTATATTACTCTACTCATGCTGCTATAAGGGCTAAGGGCCACCAGTTTCTTTACGAGCAAGAAGTCTTAAAGAATATTAGGTTGAAAATGGGAAACTTGACTGCTGATCCTTCCTTTGCTGCCATTCATTTGCTCTGTGAACTTGGAAAAGTCCCTTATCTCTTGCACCAAACATTCACTTTCCAACAACCAGTGGACAAATAAGAGAGTTCATCTATATAGCTTCAAATATTTTTTTCTAACCCTGGCATCCTATGTTTGGAATTCAAACCTCCTGAGTTCTAAGGTCCTTCCCAGTTCTGACAATGTGTTCCCACAATCTGTTCAAAGGTCCCTTTCACTTCTGACATTCTATGTTCTGAAGGCCTTTTTAGCTTTAACATTATATGATTCTATGAAAGCCTAGACCATGGTGGGCATGAATGGGGAATCAGTCAGCCAGGCCAACATAGGTGAAAAAAAGCCCTGCATGACACCTGCAATTCTCTTAAAGAGGTTTCTGTTCAGTAAACAGGTCACATTCTCTAATCAGTTATTCTACAAGGGACTTTCCATAGCCTATGCCTACATCCATCCCTGATTACACTTCCCCAATGCCACCTATTTACACTTTTCACACATTGTACCAAGCAGCATTCCCTGGATATTTAATTCATGCGTTGTAAAATGAAAACTCCTGCTTGTGGATGTTTCTGATCTCAGCGGCTGGTGCTCCCAGCCACAGCTGCAATGGTAACAATTAGCAATCCATTATCTTCTATCTTCAGGTCTTTGTATTGCCAGGTATCATGGAGATGCTTGGCTCATATGACAGTCATTCTCTGCCATTGAACTTCAGTAAAGCATGGCCCCAAGTTTATACAGATTAAGGCATTATCTACCTGGTTGGATCTGAGACACACTGAGTGTTAGGCTTCCCTGTTTCTTACCTAGATGCTTCAATGAATAAAAGTGGCTGAAAGCTATAGAATCCCAGATTTAGAAAGAAGAGCAGAGATTATCAAGTCTTTTATTCTCATTTTATAGATGAGGAAAATAAGGCTTTGAATGGTAAGCAAGACTAGCACAAGGTCACACATCTATTCAGCAGCTAAGGAAAGATCAGATCCCAGTGATTTCCAGGACATCAGGACAACTTGTTGATTGAATGTGGTTTAAAATCATATCAGTGTCTGCTGCATCAATTTTCTCCCCTTTCTTGATTCCTCACTCCACTTGAGGCCCCCTATTACTTTTCATGTAGACTATTGTAACAAGAAACTACTCTATAGTTCTCCTGACTTTCAGTTTCTTGCCCCTTGAATCTATTCTTCAAATGAGAGAAGATTCATACCCATAAGGCAGGATTCTAATGACTTTCTACCTCATTCAAAAAAAAACCATATCTTTTCCTTCTCTTTGGTCTCTGATAATGACATATTCCTTCTGCTTGCCAAAGGTAAACTACCTACATCCCATGCCATTTTCTTTTCTCTAGTAGATTGCCCACCATCATTCCCATCCTTTCATGCACTTTTAGTCTCTTTCCATCTATTGGCTCTTTGTTTTCAAAAATGCCCAAAGTTCCCTCCTTAAAGCAAATGAACAAAAGTAAAAAGGAAAAATAACTTCACTAGATTTTACCATGCCTAGACTTCATAAATCATTACCAAGATAGAGGTTGCTACAGTAAGGGTCATTTTCGGTGAGTGTATTCTTGATCCTATTCCATCATTCTATCATTGGGTAAAATGTATTTTTCAGGGTGGAATCAGCATTCTGTAACTTTGGTACACATTCCAAAAGTTATATGTAAAGTATTTCTGTGTGGATAGGTCTCCAAATATCTTAAACCCAATGAGCAAATTAACATGGCAGTACCAGCACTGATAAGAAGTTAAGCTGCAAATCATAAAATGTCAGAGTTGGGGTGAGGGAATAGAACATGGAATTTATAGATAGAAAGGACCTTAGAAATCACTCGAGCTAATCCTTTCATTTTACAGATGAGGAAACTGCAAGCCTTGAACATGAAGTAGCTTTTTTAATGCCACATAGAGAATGATTAGCAGAATCATTAACTAGGACCTACCTGTATTGCCTTTTAGCCCAATGTTCTTGCAGATTTAATGTAAGTTCCTTGAGGGCAAGGAAGGATTTTGTCATTATATTACCAGGAGCTAGAATAGTGCCAAGAATGTTGTAGATACATAAAATGACTGTCTATTGATTATTAAATTGGTTTGCATTACATAATTCTGTCCTACAATTATGTGTGCTATCATGTATACTTTACCCCAACACAAGAAAGCTTGACTATGGAAAACCCATACACATACAGGTATTTATAAGTTAAGTAAAAATGACTCAAAGATCTATTTTTCAAAAAGAAACAATATACAATATTTTAAAATGGCAATAAATCAAAATTGAACTGGAGAAAACGGGAGGCAGGGGTGGGAATCAGTGCTAGCAGCTGTGACTGAAGCCCTTTATGGGATGGCCTATTTGCTTCTAGAATAATGAAAAATAGAATAATAAAACATAGCTCAAGAAAAAAGTGTCCATTGAATTAGAATTATTAACTTCAGCATTATGTTGGGACATATCATCATAGTATTGCTACTAATGATAGTTAGCATTTATATAGTATCTACGTGTGCCAGATGCATTAGAAATTTATCTCATTTGATCCTCACATCAACCCTGGAAGGAAAATACTGGCATTATCCTCAGCTTATACACCAAGGTTGAAGGAGGATATGACTTGCTCATGGTAACATAGCTGATTGATAACTGTCTGAGGGTGGATTTGCAATGAGATCTCTATCCTGTCTCTAAGTTGAGTGTTCTGTCCACTACACCTAGATACTTCCTCTTCTAACAAGGACTTTTCAATCAAGATACCCAAGTTTGCTAATCAGCATTTTATTTTCTTTTTCATTTCTACTCTTTATAGTTTGACTCTTGTCTTTTATGAATCCCACCATGAAAAAACTCAATTTACACTGACCATTACTTGTTTTTGTTCCATTCCATTTACATACTATTTGCACATCATTAGCAGTAACTTGGTTGGAAAAATATGCAGCTATTGAAAAAAAAAGGCACTTGAATTTTTAAATAACAATTTAAAGGTAGTAGATGATGCCAGAATTTAAAGGAATTCTATGGAGAGTCCTTAACTTAAGAAAATAATAATTACCAGATTTAATGCATGAAATTGCATAAATCATGATATACCAATATCCTCCTTTTGTTTGTGTGGGAAACAAAAGAATAAATTCTGTTTCCACAGGGTTAAAACTACTCCCAGCTCTGAGTGATAGAAGTGTGTAAGTCAGAGGATACTGATTCTAATCAGCAGAGCCAGGTTTTTGATGAGGTAAAAGACCAGAAGTTTATATGCATGCTTAAGGAGCTATTTGAAGGGGAGCCTATCAGGAAGGAGAACATGAAGAGGGAGGTTCAGGAGGCTGCACCTTGCCTAAGAAGAGTGAGGTGGAAATTCAAATTGGGAACAATATAAATAATGTTGCGTTCATCTCCATTATGAAGTGACCCATTCACTAGGAATGTAGAATAACTCGCTGAAATAAAATGAGAATTTTCCTGGCTTCACAGTGAGTATTGCTCTTTGTTTAGAGTGAGCATGTTTCTAACAGTTGGCTAATGGTTATTGTTGTTTTCCATTTTAATTTATTCATCGCAGTTTGTTTGCAAAAGACCTAGGCTTGATTTCTGACTTTATAATTTACTAGCTATATACCCTTTGTCCTTCAGATACCAGTTTCTTTATCTGTCAAATGGGGATAGTAACAGTTACACTATTTATCTGTGAAGATTTGTATGATGACCCAGTGATACTACTTATGTTGACTCCTTTCTAATTATACTATATAAATGCAAGCTGTAATTATAATTAAATCTTCCCAGAGAAGGGTTGAGCATGTCATACCCTTGCTAAAAACTTCTAGTAGCTTCTCTGTTGACATTGCCAGCTTTCAGCCTACCCTTCCCTCTTAAGCATTCATCACCCAAGGCAGCAGTCCTTGAAGGGAAGGGGAAAGAGAACTGACAAATGATGTGTCAGGGCTGTAGCCCCTAGCCTCTAAGCATCTATAGCTACTGCGGACCTGAAAAAGAACGTTCTCAGTACCAAAGTCCTAGTCATTGTCAAGTGGTTCAAAATGAAAAAAAGATTTTTTATGAATGTAAGTAAACTTAAAGAAGATTACTTCATCACTGAACCTTAAGACCTACCAGGTTTTCCCACCTAACTTGTAGCTAAAGTCTTCTATTTGTGTTGTTCTTTCCATCCAAATGTAAGGACTTTGAGAACAGAGAATTTTATGCTTTTCTATTTTGATCTCTAGCCCTTGTCACAGTGGTTTGAATGTGCAAAATAAATGCTTTTTGCTCTCATTCATTTGTTAATACTAATACACCAATTCCTCAGCAATGATCCTCCATGATCTATCCCCTGCCTACATTTTCCAGCCATATTTAATACAAATCCCCTTCACTGGCTTTAAAACCTAACCAAATTCAATTACTATTAATTCCCTAAACTCAGTACTCCATGCATAAGATGTTGCAAAATTCTTGGAATGTGATTCTTTCTTGCTTTTTCCTCTGAGGACCATTTTTCCCTCTAAATAGTTTATGTGACACTTTCCCTGCTCTTTTCCTTCAGACTTTTTTTTTTTAGTTTTTTCTCCCCCACCTCAATTGCCCTTATATTTGCTTATCTTTACTCATGTTGCACCTTCTGAGTAGGATGTAAACTCCTTGAGGGAAGGATTAATTTTGAGATTGTCTTTATATCTAGTGTCAAATAATGCAACAGGGATCAATTCAATTGATGTGATTTTAAAGTATAGATGTTGCTATCTAGAAAGTATCTTAAGCTATAAGGTAAAGTGACTGAAATCAATCCTAGAAATCATATCACCCAAAGCCCACATTGGAAACTGAAGCCCCAGAGAAGGGAGATGAGTAGCCCAAGGTCACACAGTGAGTTAATGGTTAAGTTGATGATTAATGCTTCAATGTTCTGTGGGTGAACCTAGGTCCTTAAACACTAACCCAGAACATAATTCACTCTACCTTCATGTTTCTGCAGATTAGTGATACATCATTATAACTAAATTCAATGATATTCAGAATTACATAAAGAATCATCCCATCTGTGTCTATGTGGAGTTCTGCCCATTCGGAGTTAGATGGGTTAAAAAACAAAACACCACTGCTTTGTTTACTGAGGACTTGGCTGATTAAGTGTTTTAGATTGCAATCTCATCTTCCCAGGTGAGGGGGATTAAGAGGAATCTGTTGCGTTTATTTCAGTAAATATTCTCAGAGGACATTTCATTGGAGTCTTTCGGTTGTTCATGAATTGTATAAATATGCCAAATTATTGAGCGGCCTTGCTACTAGATTCGAGGATAAGAAAGAGGAAATCCCAGATAATCTCATTTCTCACTCTAGGCATTGTTTTCAATCTCTTCCTTAATTGATATCTCTAAGAGGTATTGCTCTAAAGAGTTTTGGAATTGGCTGATTGGGATTTTATCACCTCTTCTATAGAACCTTTCTTCTATACCAAACCTGCACAATTAGTAAATTTCCTGGGGCCCCAGATCAGTTAAACTAGAGACAGAATGATGATATTTGATTGCCTTAGGTCCCATGATAAACAGGAGAGTGCACAGTGGCAACCCTACATTTTTTGCAGGCTGCCTGAAATCTTTGGTGGCTGCTGGTGTATTTTGTGCAGTTCTGTTCTGTACCATCCTCTATTTGTCCTTTTCCTCTTTCCACTCCTTCCCCTACTCTTTAAGAAATAAAAGGGAAAATTAAAGTTGATGATTTGTAGTTGTGTAATATGGTAAATTTAGAAATTTGATAGCAAAACATTGACTGCTATAGAGTTACCTGAAAGTCAAAACTCAAACAGAATGAGTCTGTATTGAAAACCCTTTTGATGAATCAGAAATCATCTTCAAGTCCCCTTTCTGCCTCTATCATCCTACATTCTAGTCATTAAAGTATAACATTCTAAGATCTATTCTAAGATCAACATTCTTAGTTCTTTGATTCTAAGGTTCTACTTGCCAATTTAGAAATATTTAACAGATAAATACCAGGCTGATAGTTTTTCTTCCAAGATTAGATTCCATCTACTCAGCATATATCTGAAGGGGAAGCTAGATGGTGCAGTGGATAGATCAGGAGTCAGGAGGACCTGAGTTCAAATATCACTTCAGACACTTGGCACTCCTCACTAGCTGTGTGACCTTGGGCAACTCATTTAACCTCAATTGCCTCATTATGCATCATTTCCAGTCATCCTGATGAATATCTGGTTACTGGATTCAGATGGCTTTGGAGGAGAAGTGGGACTGGTGACCTGCACAGCCCTTCCTCATTCAAAACAAAATCAAGTGCAAGTCATGTCATCATTTTTCTGATAGCATGGTCTTCTTCGGCAATGAAGATGAACACACACATATATCTGGAATATTCCAAGTTACTTCACATTGAAAGTGAGGGAAGTGGAAATGTTTTTGCTTTTATTTGTGTACTCAGAGCTTAGCACAGTGCCCAAAATATAGTAAGCAGTTTAAAAATACATGTTGATTGACCATTTTCTTTCACACTACCCAAGAAATTTACTAAGACAAGTAAGGTTATTGACCACCAACAGTTTCCATCTTGGCATTGCACCCAGTCCTCAGCCTTTAGCATTAATTAGAATTAATCACTTTCTTAACAATATATCATGAGACAAAGACAGAAAGAAAATCCTTCTGTTGAAGCCAACTAAATGCAAATGACAAACTCTTCTCAATGTAGTGACTTTTCAAGCTAGAAAAGAAAAAGAAAAAAGATCTATACTCTTATGAGTGGCTAGGTCCCGGAAAAAAATGAAGACGGACAGGGAGGTTAGTCAAGATGAAGCAATATCAATATGAAAATTAAATAAAACTTGATCCTGAAATCAAGTTATGTTTCAGCTCTAAAATTACTGCATAGTTTATGTTGTCATGGATTATTTTTAGGGCAAGGAAAGCGCTAAACACAGGGGTTGAGTTTAGCAATTAGGTTAGTGATTGCACCTGTCCAAGAGAGGAAAAGTTAGTTAATGGAAGAGCTCTAACATTATGGAATGAAATGAAGAACATTTAAATCATTTCTATCTGCAGTGGATAGAGCACCAGTGCAGGAGTCAGGAGGACCTGAGTTCAAATCTCACCTCAGACACTTGACACTCACTAACTGTGTGACCTTGGGCAAGCCATTTAACCCCAACTGCCTCAACCTGAGTCATCTCCAGTCATCCTGATGAATATCTGGTCACTGGCTCTGAAGGAGAAGTGAGGCTGGTGACCTGCACAGCCCTCCCTCACTCAAAACAAAGTTAAGTGCAAGCCATATCATTATCTCTCTGATGGCATGGTCTTCTTTGACAGTGAAGGATGAACACACACACAGACACACAGACACACACACACACACATCTAGGTGCAGACAAAAGGATTTACAAGCATTTAGTCTAAAGACATGTTGAGGTTAGCCTCAGAAGGTTTTTTGTTCCTGTTAAGTTGTGTAGGATCTTTTGTTCTCATCCACTCTCTCATCAATTCTTTTCACAAAGAGAATACATACTTCAACACCTGGAGGTAGGGGATGACAATTATTTCTAGTGAATCAGACCCTCATGAAAACTGAGTGGCAGCTTCCATGTGGTGAATGAAATCAGGTCTGTCTCTTATTGCAGAATTCCTTCTCTGAACTTCAATTTCTCTTTACTATTTTCTGACAGTCACTAAATTAACTTTCCAGTGAACTCAACATTTTCAGTATCTTTTTCCATTACTCCCAAGACCATAAGGGGATTTTGATAACCATTTCATTGTTTTCATTCTAATGGCATTAATGTTCTCCATGGCATTAACCACGGCCTTATTTTTTTGAGGATATGTTTGGAGTACCTAGCACTGAATCATTATGTTCAGAGATGGAAAGACCCTTAGAGATGGGCAAACTAAGACTCAGAGAGATTAAATTAAATTTCAAAAGTCATACAAATAATGAGTCATAACAGCAATCTAGATCTTCATCCATTTGCCTAGGCACTGTAAGACAGATAAACATAGCACACTTGAGGGTTACTAGCACTTTATTTGGTCAGATAGAAAAGACACTAAAAAGGGGTTAATAATCTTACTTTATTCTGGTCTAGTTTTCTTCAGAAGAGGTTGCTGATAAAGGGAGCACAAACTTCTACAGCATTCCCTAATCATGCTTCTTACAGGGGCCAGTGAGAAGAGGGAACAAGTCCCCCTAAGCCTTGATGGGGTGAATTGAGACAGGCACAATTTGTGCTTCCCCTAAATCACCTTAAGCCTCAATGGAAGCCAGCTAAGGCAAACACAGACTCCCCTCAAACCTTAATAGGGGCTAACCAAGGCATACACAGCATTCTAGCTTATGCACTCAATCCTAACGGTTCCTCCAAGCCTTAGTGGAGGCCAGTTGAGGTACACACAACATTTGTACATTCCACTCTAAAGGTTCCCCATTCACTATCTAGTTGACCACCCGTTTTATAGGCCAACAGACAAAGAAGGCATATTGCCAGCAATAGCCTCACAAATTTACATCAATTCATACCTGTATCTCAGTGCACAGACACAGTGGATGGTTATATTATTTAACACTATATAACTATGTGCAAGTGTGGTGAAGATGCTTTTAACCATAACTATGGGAACTCATACCTAATACTTGAGAACCAGAGATTGTTATGGCTATGGATCCTGGGAAACTGAACTCTGAGAAATAATAACAAAAATTCACTTTACATACATTGAAATCCACCTTATGTACACTAAAATTCACCATTTATACCCATATTTGGCATCTAATTAATGTTCATTTAATTTAAATGATTTCACATCTACTGCTCCTTTTGTGTACTGTCAGGTTCTTTTATATACATTTTACATTATTTTTTCTCTTCTTTCTTTTCTCCTTTGTCCCATCCTCCCCCTCCTTGTCCTTCTCATTCATTCTTATTCTTCTCTCTGTGTCTCTCCCTACCTCTCTGTCTGCCTGTCTGTCTCTCTGTCTGTTTCTCTCTGTCTGTCTGTCTGTCTCTCTCTCTCTTTTTCTCTCTCTCCTCATCAGTTTCATTGGGCTCACATCTTACCCCTATGGACATAAATCTTGATTCCTGACCAATCTAATAAGATGAAGTCTAATATTACTAGCTACCTCCTAGGCATTTTGATCTGGATATGCCATAGGCACCTTGGATACAAATGGTTTGAAATCTAATTTATCTTCCCTATCTTTCAGTTCTTAATCACTCAAGTTTGCAACCTTAACTACTTACTCTCCATCTTCCCACATATCCACTTATTTTCCAAGTATTGTTAATTTGGCCTTCTCAATGTCTCAAATTTGTCCCCTTCTGTCCATTCATATAACATCATCCATAGATCAAGTACTCATCAGCTTTTACTTGACTATTTCAATAATTTCATAATTAGTCTCCTATGATTTAGGTATTTTTATCTATAAACCAGTCTACAAAATTTGACAAATTGATATTCCTTTTTTTAAAAAACTAACTTTTATGAATTTGACAAATATAAACATTTCAATATGCAAGTAACAGGAAAAATAAGAGTTCATAGGAAACTGGGATTTTCTATTCGGTATAGCTTTTGAAGTAGCTATTCCATTTCATACAATATTACTAACACTGTCCTGCTTATTGGTGAACCCCTCAGAGCTTCCTTCTGCTCTTTTCTGCATATTTTAAAACCCTTCATTGAGATTCTGTTCATTTTTTTTCCTTTACTTTTATGGCATCAAAATCATGACTCCCAAATTCCCATCACAACCCATCTAGATAAATCCAAGTCCTTTTTTTTTTTTTTTTTTTTACCAGATAAGTATACAAAAGCAAAACAAATTCAAATACCAATTTTCTCTAAAAATGCAAATCTCTTTTGGCACTTCTATTCCCTTACTTTTCTGTCAAGAGATAGGAAAGTACACTTAACTTGTCTTCTGTAACTCTGATTGGTCATTCCATTGATCAGAGATGTTAAGTTTTTCAAAGATGATTTTCCTTTCAATATTATAGTTTTTGAATCATTTGATCTCATGATTATTCTCACATCACTATGAAATAGTCCATAAGTGATTTTTAAAATATTTTTCTCTTCTGAACTGCATCTATCATAATAATTTATGCAACAATGATAACCCATTACATTCAGATACCACAATTTGCTCAATCATTCCCCAAATGATAGACAACCACATTGTTTTCAGGTCTTTGTATCAATGGAAAAATGATGCTATACACATATGTTTGCATACATTAGTCCTTTACCTCTCTCTTTGGACTTTGGAGGGTATATACCTAAAAGTGGTGTATACTAGAATAAAGGGAATGAATAATTTAGTGTCTTTGGCGGTGTAGCCCCAAGTTACTTTTCAGAATGGCTGGATAAATTCATAGTGCCATGCACAATTAATTGCCACACTAATAATTTTAATTTTTTTTTGATCTGAGACATGTAAGGTGGAAATTCAGATTCACTGAAATATGAATTTCATTAGAAGCTATTGATATTGGAATGTTTTTTTAATTTTACTATTGATCATTTATATTTTCTTTAAATAATCTAACCCTAAAGAATGAGTGAGAAAACAACAAATCATAGAAACAATCAATAAGAAAATGAAAATGAGAAAACGTACCAAAACTTATGGGATGCTGTGAAAGTAGTTCTTGGGAGAGTTTTATATCATTGCATGTTTACATGAATAAAATAGAGAAAGAGGAGATCAATGAAAGGGGAATGCAGCTGAAAGAGCTAGAAAAGGAACAAATTGAAAATTCCCAAGTAAATACCAAATTAGAAATACTGAAAATCAAAGGAGACATTAATAAAATTGAAATACAGACAACTTTTGAATAAAAAGATAAACAGAGTTGATTTTATGGAAAAACCAATTAAATTGAAAAAAATTATTTAGTTAATTTGATTTTTAAAAAAGAATAAATTACCAGTATCAAATTACCAGTATCAAAAACGAAAAGGGTGAACTCACCTTGAATGAGGAAGAAATTAAAATAGTAATTAGAAATTACTTCATTCGAGGCAGAGCCAAGATGGCAGAGTAGAAAGACAGACCTGTAGAAACCACATAGCTACCCCACATAGCCATAAAATGCATATAAAAATGATTCTGAACAAATTCTAGAGCAGCAGAAGTCATAAAACAACAGAGTAAAAGAGATTTCCAGTCTAAGACAGCATAGAAGGTTGAAAAGAAAGGCCTATCGCACTGGGCTTGGAATGGAATGTACCCCAGTGGGGGCCATGTAACACAGCAGCAACAGGACCAGCACAGGCCTCAGGGTGCCACCAGGGACAGCAGAGGGAATTCTACTTGCAGATCCTGGACATAAAACTTTTTGATTGCTCCCAGACCAGAAGGCATGCAAAAAGAAGATTGAGCTGCTCTCTGTTGATTGTACCATCTTGGAGGAACTGAGAGTTACAGGTCCCCAGAGTATACCCTCCTCGACAAAAAACTCCAAAGTTAAGTAAATGACTGGGAAAATGGCCCCAAAAGAGGAAAAATAAACTACACAAGGCTACTTTATTGGTGAACAGGTATTTTCTTCCATTCTTTTGAATAAGGAAGAACAATGTGTAACATCAGAGGAACACCTAAAACGCAAGGCTTCTGAATCCAAAATCTCCAAAATAAATATGTGATGCATAAGGCCATGAAAGAGCTCAAAAAGGATTTTGAAAACTAAGTAAGAGAGGTGGAGTAAAAATTGGGAAGAGAAATGAGAGTGATGCAAGAAAACCATGAAAAGTGAGTCAACAGCTTGCTAAAGGAGACCCAAAAAATGCTGAAGAAAATAGCACCTTTTAAAAATAGGCTAACTCATTTGGGAAAAGAAGTCCAAAAAGTCACTGAGGAGAAGAATCCTTTAAAAATCAGAAGTAGTCAAATGGAAAAGGAGGTTCAAAAGCTCATTGAAGAAAATAGTTCTTTAAAAATTGGAATGGAGCAGATGGAAGCTAATGACTTTATGAGAAACCAAGTAATTACAAAACAAAATCAAAGGAATGAAAAAAATAGAAGATAACATGAAATATATCATTGGAAAAACAACTGACATGAAAAATATATCCAGGACAGACAATATAAAATTTATGGAACTACTTGAAAATCATGATCAAAAAAAGAACCTAGACATCATCTTTCATGAAATTATCAAGGAAAACTGCCATGATATTCTAAAACCAGAGGGCAAAATTAATATTGAAAGAATCCACCAATCACCTCCTGAAAGAGATCCAAAAAGAGAAACTCCTAGGAATATTGTAGCCAAATCCCAGAGTTCCCAGTTCAAGAAGAAAATGTTACAAGCAGATAGAAAGAAACAATTCGAGTATTGTGGAAATACAATCAGGATAACACAAGATCTAGCTACTTCTATACTAAGTGATCAAAGGACTTGCAATACGATATTCCACAACTCAAAGTAATGAGAATTAAAATCAAGAATCACCTACCCAGCAAAGCTGAGTATAATACTTCAAGGGAAACAATGGTCATTCAGTGAAATAGAGGATTTTCAAGCATTCTTGATGAAAAGATCAGAGCTGAAAAGAAAATCTGACTTTCAAACACAAGAATCAAGAGAAGCATGAAAAGGTAATCAGGAAAACGATATAACAAGGGTCTTTCCAAATTTGAAGTGTTTATATTCTTACATGAAAGGACAATATATGTAACTCTTGAAACTTTTCTCAGTATCTGGGTAGTTGGAGGGATTACACACACACACACAGACACAGACACACACACACACATATGGGGGGGGAGAGAGAGAGAGAGACAGAAAGAGAGAGATCACAGGGTGAGTTGAATAGGAAGGGAAGGGATCTAAAAAAATAAACAAAGGTGTGAGAGAGGAATGTATTGAGAGGAAAGAGGGGAAAATGGAATGGGGCAAATTATCCCTCATAAAAGTGGCAAGAAAAAGCTTTTTCAATGGAGGTGAAAAGGGGAGAGGTGAGAGGGAAAAAGTGAAGCTTAATCTCATCACACTTGACTTAAGGAGGGAATAACATGCACACTCAATTTTGTATGAAAATCGATCTTACACTACAGGAAAGGAGGGGAGAAGGGGATAAGTGGAGTAGGGAGATGATAGAAAGGAGGGCAAATGAAAGGAGGGAGTGATTAGAAATAAACACTTTTCTTATACAACACGACTATTATTGAAGTCTTTTTCAAAACTACACATATGTAGCCTATATTACATTGTTTGCCTTCTCAGTGGGGATAAGTGGGGAGGGAGGAAGGGAGAGAAGTTGGAACTCAAAGTTTTACAAATGAATGTTGAGAATTGCTTTTGCATACAACTGGAAAGTAAGAAATTCAGGTAATGGGGTATAGAAATCTATCTTGCCCTAAAAGAAAAGAGAGAAGATGTAAATAAGGGAAAAGAAGGGTGTGATGCAAGGGAGGGCAGATTGGGGGAAAGGGTAATCAGAAAGCACAGCCTTTGGGATGGTGGGAGGGGAGAGATGGAGATAAAATTTGGAATTCAAAACGTTGTGGAAATGAATGTTGAAAACTAAAAATAATTAAATTAATTAATTGAATTTAAAAAAAAAAGTATTTTGCCCAACTGTATTCCCATAAATTTGACAATCTAAGTGAAATATATGAGTATTTAGAAATACATATTTTACAGAAGTAAAATTCTCAATAACATTATCTTAGAAAATGAAATTGAACAAGCCATCAATGAACTCACTAGGAAAAAATTCTCAGATGGATTTACAAATGAATTCTATCAAATATTTTTAAAAAAGAGTTAATTCCAATACTGCATAGACTATTTGGGAAATTTGGGGAAGAAAAGGTCCTCCCAAATTCTTTATAGGATACAAAGATGGCTTTGATACCTAAGCCAGGAAGAGCCAAAACAGAGAAAGAACATTATAGACCAATTTCTCTAATGATTATAGATGCAGAAATTTTAAATAAGATTTTAGCAAAAAGAATACAGCAACTTATCACGAGAATAATACTGGTTCAGTATTAGGAAAACTATCAATATTATTGATCATATCAACCAAAATATCTAACAGAAACATGATTATCTTAATAGATGGAGAAAAAACTTTTCACAAAATACAGCACCCATTCCTACTGAAAACACTGGAGAGCATAGGAATAAATGGAACTTTCCATAAAATAATAAGCAGTGTCTACCTAAAACCTTCAGCAAGCATTATATGCAATGAAGGTAAGCTAGATGCATTTCCAATAAGTTCAGGAGTGAAACAAGAATGTGCATTATCACCAATATTATTAAATATGGTTCTAGAAATGTTAACTGTAGCAATGAGAAGAAAAATAAATTGAAGTAATTAGAAAGGTGATATACTTAGAGATTCCCAGAGAATCAAGTAAAAAACTACTTAAAATAACAAACAACTTTGGCAAAGTTGCGAGTTACAAAATAAACCCACACAAATCTGCATTTCTACATATTACTAACAAAGTCCAACAGTGAGAGATAGAAAGAGAAATCCCATTAAAAGCTAGGGTAGACTATAAAATATGTGGGAGTCTACCTGCCAAGGCAAACCCAGGGAGTATATGAGCACAACTGCAAAACTCTTTTCACACAAATAAAGTCAGATCTAAGTAAGAGGAAAACTATCAGTGGCTCATGGGCAGGCCAAGTCAATATAATAAAAATGACTATTATACCTAAATTAATTTACTAATTCAGTACCATACCCATCAAACTATTTGATGATAATTTTCTAGAACTGGCAAAAATAATATCAAAATTCATCTGGAAGACCAAAACATCCAGAATATCAAGGGAACTAATGGAAAGAAATGGTAGGGAAGGTAGCCTAGCTCTACCTGATCTCAAATTGTATTATAAAGCAGCAATTGTTAAAACCACTTGGTAACGGCTAAGAAACAGAAGAGTACACCAGTGGAATATGTTAGATACTCAAGACACAGTAGTCAATGAATATAGCAATATATTCTTTGATAAATGCAAGGGCCCCAGCTTCTGGGATAAAAACTCACTATTTGACAAAAATTGCTGGGGAAACTGGATAAGATTTGGCAGAAACTAGGCATAGACCAATGCCTGACACCATACATGAGAACAAAGTCTGCATGGGTACATAATCTAGGTATAAACATTGACGCTACAAACAAATTAGTGGAACAAGGAATAGGGTTTTTTTTTTCAGATTGATGGAGAAAGAAAAATTTTTGACTAAATAACATATAGAAAACATTATGAAGTACAGAATCTATAATTTTGATTACATTAAATTGAAAAGTTTTTGCACAACAAAACCCAATGCAACCAAGATTAGGAGGGAAACAAAACTGGGAAAGAATTTTTGCAACGCATGTCTGTGATAAAGCCTCACTTCTAAAATATACAGAGAACTGGGTCAACTGCACAAGAATACAAGTCATTCTGCAATTCATAAAGGGTCAGAGGATATGAACTGGCAGCTTTCAGAGAAAGAAATTAAAGCTATCTATAACCATAAGAAAAAATGCTCTAAATCAATGTTGATTATAGAGATGCAAATCAAAACAACTCTGAGGTACCACATCACACCTATCACATTGACTAACATGATGCAACATGAAGATGATAATGTTGAAGAAAATGTGGGAGATTTGGAACACTAATTTATTGCTGGTGGAGCTGAGATCTAATCCAATCATTCTGGAGGGCAATTTGGAACTATGCCCAAAGGAATACAAACTGTGCATACCCTTTGACTCAGCAATACTGCTTCTAATACAGTATCCCCAAGAGATCATAAAAATGAGAAATGCCTTCCACATCCAGAGAAAGAACAATGGAATTCGACCACAGGTTGAAGCAGATCATTTTCTTTTATGTTATGTTTGGTTTGTTTTATGATTTCTCCCATTCATTTTAATCCTTCTATGCAACATGACTAAGGTGAAAATATATTTAATAGGAATATATGTGTAGAACCTATACAAAATTGTATGCCATGTTAGGGAGGGAGTAGTAAAATAGGGGGGACGGAGCGGGAGGGAGAAGAAAAAAATCTAAGATATATGGAAGTGACTGTAGAACACTGGAAACAAATTTAAAAAAATAGTTAAAAAAAAAAAAGAAATGATGAACAGGTGGAACTCAGAAAAACCTGGAGTTACATGAACTGATGCTGAGTGAAATGAGCAGAACCAGCAGAACATTATACGCAGCAACAGACACAGTGTGTGAAGACTGTTTCTGATAGATTTAGCCCTTCACAGCAAGGCAAGAACCTAAAACATTCCCAAAGGACTCTTGGTGCAAAACACCACCCACATCTAGAGAAAGAACTATGGAATTGGAAAGCAGAATGAAGCAGACTATTTTCTCTTGTGTTTATGTGTGTGTATATATATATATATATATATATATATATATATATATATATATATATATATATATATATATATATATTTGCTTTTTCTCATGATTTCATTCATTTCCATTCTTCTATGTAACATGAATCGTGAAAATATGTTTAATTAATAAGAACATATGTGTAGAATCCACATGAGATTGCATGCCATCTCAGTCAGGGTGTTGGAAGAGAAGGGGAGAAAATTTTAAACTTATGGAAGTTCAGTTGAAAACTGAAAACAAATTAATTTTAAAAGGTTTAAAAAAGATCTGATTTTTCTTATCTTTTTACCATTTATGGGAAATTTTTTTAAATCTTCTTTATATATATGAATTCTCTATATACTGCATTTTTTCACAGTTAACATTTTTCCTTCTAATTCTCACTATGCTGATTTTGTTTGTACCAGAGCCTTTCAATTTTGAAACAATTCAGTTGTTCATTTAGTCTTCTTTAAACATTTATACAACGTGCTTGGTCTGGAACTCTTTCTCTATCATTGCAAAACCTGTATCTCTTTCCATCCTTCTCTAATTTGGGTCATTTATCTATCTGTAGTTTATTGTGCTGCATGGTTATATATGTATAATTGGTGTAAACCTCATTTCTGCCATATTATTTTCCAACTTCCCAATTTTTCCTGCAAGAAATGTGATTTTTTCCTGAGTAGTTGGTATCCTTGGTCTTTACCAAAATTTGTTACAATGTTTAATTGCTTTTAGGTAAAAACTACTAATCCTAAGGCACAAGTTTGATGATCTCACTTTGCTGAATAAGCTCCAAGTGTCTCTAAAATCAAATGCAATTTTTTTCACTTTTGCATTTAAAACCCTTCATAACATGATTCCAATGTAGTTTTTCAGACATATAGATCACTCCCCTTAACTGACTTGAGTCCAGTCCAACTGCCCCTTTTTACTGTTCTGTACACATGACAGTTCAACTCCAGTTTCCAAGCCTTTACCCAGACTGACCCTCTCCTCCTTGCCTGAAATGCACACCATTCTCAACTATGCCCCAGAATCGGGGCAGAGCCAAGATGGCGGAGTAGAAAGACTCACGTATGCGAGCTCCAAACCCACAGCCCATAGATTTAATGTAAGAAGAGCTCCCCACAAGTTCTGGATCACTGCAGGGTGTGCAGAAACACAGTGGAAGAGATTTCCATTCCAGAGAGACCTGGAGAGCCGTCCCCAGGGTCTGTCGCACCCCAGAAAGCGGAGTCCACCCCGGCGCTGCCCTGGCCACACGGCCCAGAGGAGTAGATCTGAGCAGGCTTCAGGGACGGAACCTTCGGCAGCCTGGAAGGTCCCTCCGTCCACAGACCCTACAGGTCAGTGAGAGACACGTCTGCGCTGGCCGAGAGGGGAGCAAGCTGTCTCCGTGGCTTGGGCCCCCTTGGGAGGCAGCGGCAGAAGCAGAGGCAGAGGCAGCAAGTGGCAGAGGCAGGGGCAGCGGCAGCAGCGGCAGCCCCCCGGGACTCCCCGAGCAGGCAGGATCTTCATTACTGAAAGTCTCTGCATAAACCACCTGAAGGAGCTGAGCCTGGAAGATGGCCCTGCCCCACCCACTCCATTACTGAAGGTCTCTGCATAAACCCCCTGAGGGAACCGAGCCTGGGAGGTGGCCCTGCCCCCAACCCAGCACCAGAACTAAAGCTCACATTGAATAGTAGCCACACCTGCCACGGAAAGCCCATTTGAATCTCAGACCCCAAGCACTAGCTGGGCAGATCTAGGCAGGGGTGGACAGGAATCTCAGAAGTCAAGTAACTGGCTGGGAAAATGCCCACAAAAGGGAAGAAAAATAAGACTATAGAGAGCTTCTTTGAGCAGATGCAAATGATCCCGCCTTTCGGATCTAATGATGAGGAGATATTCTTGCCATCAGTGAAAGACGTGGATGGCGGGACCTCTGTATCCCAGACATCCCAGGGGGTTGTCAGGTGGGCTCAGGCCTTGGAAGAGCTCAAAAAGGATTTTGAAAAGCAAGTTAGACAGGTGGAGGAAAAACTGGGAAGAGAAATGAGAGAGACGCAAGAAAAGTATGAAAAACGGGTCAATACCTTGGTAAAGGAGACCCAACAAAATACTGAAGAGAATAACACCTTGAAAAATAGGCTCACTCAATTGGCAAAAGATGTTCAAAAAGCCAATGAGGAGAAGAATGCTTTCAAAAGCAGAATTAGCCAAATGGAAAAAGAGGTTCAAAAGCTCACTGAAGATAATAGCTCTCTCAAATTTAGAATGGAACAGATGGAGTCTAATGACTTTCTGTGAAACCAAGAAATCACCAAAAAAACCCAAAAGAATGAAAAAATGGAAGAGAATGTGAAATATCTCATGGGAAAAACAACTGACCTGGAAAATGGATCAGGGAGAGACAATTTAAAAATTATGGGACTACCTGAAAGTCATAATCAAAAAAAGAGCCTAGATATCATCTTCCATGAAATTATTGAGGAAAACTGCCCTGAGATTCTACAACCAGAGGACAAAATAAGTATTGAAAGAATCCATTGATCACCACCTGAAAGAGATCCAAAAAGAGAAACTCCTAGGAACATTGTGGCCAAATTCCAGAACTCCCAGCTCAAGGAGAAAATCTTGCAAGCAGCTATAAAGAAACAATTCCAGTACTGTGGAAATACAATCAGGATAACTCAAGATCTAGCAGCTCCTACCTTAAGGGAACGAAGGGCGTGGAATAGGATATTCCAGCAGTCAAAGGAACTAGGACTCAAACCAAGAATCACCTACCCAGCAAAACTGAGTATAATACTTCAGGGGAAAATATGGTCTTTCAATGAAACAGAGGATATTCAAACATTCTTGATGAAAAGACCAGAGCTGAAAAGAAAATTTGACTTTCAAACACAAGAATGAGAAGAAGCATGAAAAAATAAACAGCAAAGAGAAGTCATAATGGACTTACCATAAGTGAACTGTTTACATTCCTACATGGAAAGACAATATTTGTAACTTTTAAAACTTTTCAGTATCTGGGTAGTTGGTGGGACCACACACACAAATGTACACGCAAGCACACACACATACACACATGCACACACATACAGAGGCAGAGAGCACAGAGTGAATTGAATAGGATGGGACCATATCTTAAAAGAAATTAAGGTAAATGGTGAGAGAGAAAGATAGGGGGAGGAAAGAGGGTGAAATGGAATGGGGTAATTATATGTCATTTAAGAGGCAGGTAGGAGATTTTTTAGTGGAGGGAAAAAGAGGAGAGCTGAGAAAAAAAAAAAAAACCAAGAAGTTTACCCTCATCACATTTGACTAAAGGAAGGAATAAACTGCACACTCATTTTGGTATGAAAACCTATTTTACAGTATAGGTAAGTGGGGAAGAAGGAGATAAGCAAGGGTGGGGATGATGGAAGGGAGGGCAACGGGAGGAGGGAGCAATTTGAAGTCAACACTCGGGGATGGACAGGACCAAAAGACAGAATAGAAACAATGATGGCCAGGATAGGATGGAGGGTAATTCAGTTAGTCTTACACAACACAACTGTCATGGAAGTCATTTGCAAAACTACGCAGATATGGCATATATTGAATTGCCTGCCTTCCCAAAGGGAATGGGTAGGGAGGGAGGGATGGGGAGAATTTGGAACTCAAAGTTTTAGGAACAACTGTTAAGTATTGTTGTTGCTACTAGGAAAGAAGACATACAGTTAATGACGAATAGAAAGTCATCTGGCCCTACAGGAGAAAAGAGACGATGGGGACAAGAGAAGGGAGGGATGACAGAAGAGAGGGCAGATTGGAGATAGGGATAATTAGATCGCTAGATGTATTGTGGTGGGGGTAGGGGATAAAAGGGGAGAAAATTTGGAACCCAAAATTTTGTGAAAATGAATGTAAAAAGTTAAATAAATAAATAAATATTTTTAAAAATTCCAAAAAACTATGCCCCAGAATCCTTAGCTTCCTTCAAATGTGAGCTTAGTGACACCTCGAATATGATATATTTACATCATATATTTTGCATGTATACTTAAACTTGTACACTTTGCTTCCCCAAATAGATCATAAGGTCCTTAATATCACAGTCTCTCCCCAACCCTCATATTTCTCTTTGTATCACTAATGCCTAGCACAGTATCTGGCACATAGCTGGTGTTTAACAAATGCATGTTAAGTTATTAATTGTTCTCATATTAAAATCTTATACATATTTCATCATTCATATTAGAATATTCTTGAAAGGAGGGAACATATTAATTTTTGATTTTCTACTAGCACTAAGAATAATCCTTGCAAGGAATTAAATATTGTTGAATTAATTTAAATTAAAATCAATTATTACCACTGAGTGAAGTCAAAGCTACATTTCTTGTGGTGGGCTTCAGATTTTTTTTGGGCAAGCGTCTACTTATCATAGAATGCTAGGACTAGAAGGGAAATCAGAAGACAGGATATTATAGAACAAGAGATCATAAGCTAAGGTCTATGAGTTGCTTACTTTTTTGGTATTTGGATAATTATATTTTAACATAATTGTTTTCTGCTGTAGCCCTGGGTTTTTTAAGCATTTCTAAACATTATTTTAATAAGGAGTCCATAAGTAGTTCAATAGAAAACCAAAGATTTCCAGTCTAAAAAACCTAGAGTTTTTATGTAGAATATATATATATATATAATTATTATTTAGAAGATATAGAATATCAGACCTAGAATAGACATCTAAAAGTATATTTTTGTGCCTATATCTATAGTTATCTCCTAGAGGTATTTCCTTGATTGAAAAATCAAGTCAAAACAACAAGCACTTATCTAAGTGATGGGGAAAGGCAAACATAATCCCTGCCCTAAAAATATTTCGTTCTCCTGGGAGAATCAATACTTGTGTGTGTGTGAGCATGTGTATGTGTGTGTGTGTGTGTGTGTGTGTGTATGTGTGTGAATTTGAAAGGAAAAGGCATTACTAGCTGGGGGACTGAGAAAGGTTTCTTATTAAGGTGAATTTGAATTGAGATGTGAAGCAAACTAATAAGAGTAGGGGTAGAGCATTTTAGTAATAGGATATAGTCAATGTAAAAGTATGGAGACAGGAGATGAAGTGTGATGTTGAATAAACCACAAATAGGACAGTTTTGCCAGGATATGTAATGTGTAATGGAAGTAAAGTGTTAGAATAATGGAAAAGTAGAAAGGGGCTAGGTTATGAAGTTCTATAAATGCCAAACAAAGCAGTATATATTTGATCCCAAAAAAGTATTAAGCAACCACTGTAACTCACTGACTGAGGATGGGGGAGTTATGGTGGGAAAGATAGGAAGACCTATACTTAAAAAACACCTTGGAACTCTCATGAAGCAAGGACGGGGGAGGAGGTAGAGACTTGAAACAGGAAGTGACAGATGTTATTGAAATAATTCAGCTTAGAGATGATAAGAGCATCTAATAAGGTGATGGCTATGTAAATGAAGGACAGAATGTCAACATGAGAGATGTTGTGAAGGTAGAAATAAAAAAAAAATATTTGTCAATGGATTGGATACATGGCATGAGTGTCAGTGGAGAATCAAGGATGACTCAAAGTTTGTGAGCCTTGGTGACTGGGAGGATCATGGTACCCTTGACAATAATAATGAATGATGAGAAGAGGTCAGGGTGAAAGGGAAAGACAATGAGTGTTGTTTTGGAAATGCTGAATTTGAGATTGCTGCAAATCATCCAGTTCAAGATGCTTGAAAGACAGTTGATGATGTGGGACTGAAACTTGGGAGAGAGACTAGGCTATAAATCTTTTGCATTTTGATTGGTCAGTTGAGACCTATTTAGTCATTGTGAATATGGACATTTCTATTGAATGGTGAAGCCAGAAGCTAAACTACAGATTGTTTAGAACATAGTGAGAGGAGAGAAAAAGTGAAGGAATAAAACTTAGATGGATTTTTTCAAGGAGGATAGCCACAAAGGACCCAAAAGATTAAAACAAAATGACAGTAAATGGGAAGAAGAGAATCAAGTAAAATTGTTTTTGTTTTATTTTGTTTATTTGTTTTTAGAATTGTGGAAATGTGACCATGTTTGTAAGTAATAGAACTAATAATAGATGGGGAGAGACTAAAGATAAGAAAATGGGTGGGATAACAGTGGTGACAGTTTGCTAGAGAAGCCAGGAGGGGATAAGATCAAGACTACATGAAGAGAAGTTGACTTTGATGAGGAAAAGAATTTCCCCTTCCTCCATAACTAGTGTGAAAGACAAGACAGTAGGAGATGTTTGAATGGTGTATGATGAGGAGGAGAGGAGAAGGGAGCGTTCTCAAAAATTATCTTACTCCCCCTCTTTTCTTTTGAAGAAATATAATAAGCATCACAGGGTAATTAAAATAACCTGGCCTAGTTATCAAGGAAAGTTTAAGAGAAAAAGGCAATTGAAGAAATAACCTAATCCAGCAAAATGGTATACGTATTCATTATGCCCTATGACTACTCCAACAGGAGTACCAGACTGAGCTGTGATCAGGAAATCCAAAGCAAAAAAAATCATGTTATATTTCCACTTAGCTTGGGAAGACATACAGAACACATAGGTGTTGTGGATAAGGGTTGAGCCAGGAAGGCAACACGTATAACCATCCGGTAAAGGGCCTGAATGAGGCCCTATATTTAGTTGTGTATCAAGATAAGAGGCCATCTTGGATCCATCGCTGATAGGTCTGATACTGCGCAGAAGCAAGAAGAGGGATCAGTCAGCAATTCTATCAGTTATGCCTCAGAACTAGGTCATGGATCCAGTGCAGACTGAGCAGAAGACCTACATCTAAGGGCAGTCAACACATGGCTATTTCATGGAAAGGAACGGTCACAGGCTGGAGGCTTTATACCATGTAAGGAGCAAAAATAGAAGTGAGCAATATTTGCGTGCCTTTAACTTTAGAGCACATCATTGGATTTGCTGCTTACTATAAATATTCCATTAGTAGAACAACAGGGAAAAGACTAGGTCATTTTCTTTTGCGGAGTCTCTAGCCAATGGTATCATGTAAACTGTGAACACCATAATCTGGTATCAGACCATTGACAGCTGTTGAACAATTGACACTGGATAAATCATTTAACCTCTTTTGCCTCTGTTTCTTCATTTGTTAAATGTCAGTAATAACAATACTTGTCTCCCAAGGTTCTTTTAAAAGTTAAAAGAGATATTTGTTAAGGGCTTTGTGAAACCTTAAAGTACCACATAAATACCATTATTATTGTCATCATCATCACTACTACTATAGCTTCTGCTCCTCCTCCTTTTGTTCATATGACTACAATAAAAACCTCTTCAAAAAATGTTAGAGAAAAGTTGTATGTGAAGTATGGATGGAGGAAAATCTTAACTCTCTTGCTCTAAACTTTTCATAAACTCAGACCTTCAGTTCTGTTGGGGTCTGGCCCAAGACAGTATTATACATAACATGGAGAATATAGATCTTTGTGAGGGTGTAAGTCTTGAGCTACTATGGGTTTTGATGCAAATCCTATCTGTGTAAACACATCTTCTGCGTTTGAAGTCTAACACAAACATAGTTTAGTCAATAAAGTCCTAGATGTGAAGTTTAGAAGATCTAGAAGTATTTATCTTCCTTTCTTACTTAATAGTTATGTCATTTAACACTTCTGACCCTTAGTTTTCTCATCTGTAAAGTACAACTAATACTATTTGCAGAATTTACCTTATAGGGTTTCTGTGAAGTCAAAATGAAATAATTCATTTATTTTCCAAACTTTAAAGCACAACACAAATGCCAGTTGTCATTACTGAAAAATGAAGACTTGAGAGGAGAGTTGATGAGCACGTTGTGGGATTATGACATACTTAAGTTACTGGTACCAATCTTGAGAAATAGTGTCTTAAAGGTAAATATTTCCAAAGCATATATAGGATCATGTTGCCAGCATGCAATTTTTTATATGAGTTAAAAACAGACACTTAATTTATACAACATTTTCATGGTAACTTTCCTATTCATAGGGCTTGATTGAAGAAATTATGATATATAGCTGTAAAGAACACCATAAAAACAATGAAAATGAGAAATTCTGAGAACCATGTGAAACTTTGTATGAACTGATGCACAGTGATGCTATTAAAACAAGAAAAGAATATAAAAATCACTTCAATAATGTAAAACAAAACCATTTTTTAAAATGTTTTAAATCACTTGAGTATATAATAAGCTATTTTTCATTAGTCAATAAGCATTCATTAAGTACCTACTATTTATTAAGTAATTACTTAGGTATGCTAAGTACCAGAGAGATAAAATAAGGCAAAAAAGTCCTGGTTTCAGAAATCTCCAGTATGGTGGAGGAGAAAAACAAACACACACATACACACACACACACACACATACACACACGATGTACAAAGGATTATATAGGGAAAAAATGGAAAAAATCAACAGGGAAAGCAATATAATTAAGAGGAATTGGGAGAGTCTTCCTGTAGAAGGTGAGATTTTAGCTGTGACTTGAAGGAAGTCAAGGAAGGGAAGAGTCTCTGAAGAAGAGTTGAGGAGATATTCTGGCTTCTTTCCATTGGCGAGGTGGCATACTGTGCATGGGGAATGTTGCATATATTTCCAAACACTGTCCCTATATCATTTGGTCTTAATTATTCTTCTTTGTTACATTATAAAATTTACTCATAGGAAAAGTATATCTAAAACTTATTATGATGTAAATTATCCATAGAATTTTAAAACACAGAAGTAGGTAAGTGAAAGGTAATTTCAAGTTGGTAAGAACATGTGTTCAGTTCTCATCTAGAGTTTTCTCAGGCAATAGAGAAGGGCTGTTCAACAGGAATGCTGGAGCTGGTTGCCTCTATTGTGATTTTCTAGGCCAGACACTAAATGATGGTGATTGTATGTATGCATTGTTTAGTTTCAGTTGTTCATCAAACTCAAGTCACATGGGAAACTAGGTTATTGCTTTTTGTGGATAAATTATGTCTTTAATTTTGCAAATGCACCCAGAGCTGCAGAGACTCATGCATCTCATTGCAAAATTAAGAGCAATGCCTCTGATTGGGAACAAGACCTGATTTGCATTCTGTTGAGCAGGGCCAGCAGGCACTGAGCCCTAGGTTTCAAATGTCTATTGGCTACTTTTCTTTTCAACTCTCATTTACAGTATGCCTGTAGAGTGTTTTTCTGCTGTCTCTGAAGGGCTTTCCACGTTTCCAGCCCCTGCCCTTTGACAATGATTAAAAAAATTAATCAATATTATGTTGGTGAAAATGGTTCTATGTATATATGGTTTATAAAGTGTCAATTTTCAGATTGGCATGCAAGTATGAGTTTAAAAGAGAAGTTATACTATTTCTTTTGGTACCTCATGGTTTTTCTTTTCTTTGTGTTTGAAATCCTTAAAGAGTTTCTAAACAGCACAGAACTTGGAGCCTGTCATGGTGACCAAAAATTCCAAACCTAAAACAAACCAAAGCAAATATTTTAAAACACCTACTACCTAATAATAGCTACTATTTTTATAGTACTTTTAGATTTACAAAGTATTTTACAAATATTTTCTCATACCTTTTTCCTACCATAGGAGGTAGTATTATTACTGTTTTCATTTTATGGCTGAGAACATTGAGGCAAATCAAGATTAAGTTACTTGCTCAGGGTCACATAGCTAATAAGTTTTTAAGGAAGGATTTGACCTTAGGTTTTCCTGAGTCTAGGTTTAGAACTCTATTGACAACTCTACTGACTGTACCACCTAGCTTCCTATTATATTCTAGAGATTTTGGATATGAAAATAGTAAGGTATAGTTCTATCTTTAAGAAGCTCACATGGGGAGAGAAGACTAGCTAATTTCTAAAATCCACCCCGAGCTAATTAACTACATTCTGTGTTAGATTGTCCTATGTTCTAAGAACTCTTTCATTTCTGATAATCTATTTCTATGTTCAAATATCCTATTTTCTAAAGTTTTTGAACTCTAAGATTTTGCTCATATTCTAGCTTACACAAAACAAAATTCTAATGTCTTTTCATGCTCCAATATTTTATGATTCTTTCATAGGATTTTAACTCTGGAGCTAGAAGTGACTTCAAGGTCTGTCTACTCCAGTGTCCTCTTTCTGCAGGTGATGAACCTAAGGACAAGTACAAGTTTATGGCTTGTACAACAAAACAGAAATAGTGGGCTTTAGAGGTGAGATTTGAATCCAGGTACTCTTACTCCAGAAACAGTGCTGGTTCCATTTACAACCCTGTCTACTATTATATGAAATGAAAACCCAATGAAGGACATTATTACTTTTAGGGTTGGATATTTGTGTGGTGACTTGGGTTAATTATTTAATCCCCTGAAATTTCCAAGAGTTTGATAATAATAGTAAAGTTACTAGTAAACCTGCAATCCCTGTAACCTCTGTTTCTCATGACAAAGGTTATATCAAGTGGGCACCCTTGCTTCTCTCATCATTTTATAATCCAGAAGTATGGGGTTATATTTACTTCATTCCTAATGAACTGTCTTACTTAAAAAAATCTGGATATGATTTTATATTTTTATAGTTCATCAAAATAAATCAACCATTTTAAAACAAATGTTTTGATGTTATGGTTGTTTCATTTAAGTTATGTCAGACTCTCCATGATCCTGTTTTTTTTCAATTTTTTTTTAGGCCATTTCCTTCTCTGGCTCATTGTACAGATAAATTAGGACCAACAGGATGAAATAACTTTCTCAGGGTCACATAGCTAGTAAGTATCTGAAGACAAATTTGAACTGAAGTCTTTCTGCTTTATCTACTACTTGCTTTATCTACTTGCACCTCCTAATTGCCTGCTGATTTACTTGCTAGATTTTAAATTCAAGAAAATGATTATCTAATCTCTCTCCCTTCTCTATTCTTTCTCCTCTTTCTCCTCTATCCCCAGGTAATAAAATTGGAGAGAAGGTATGATTGGAACTACACAATTTCATACAGGTGATGATGTGTGTATATATGCATATATGTACATATATTTATATACACACACATATATATATATATATATATATATGCACATTCATGCATATGTTCACAGATGTGTACAAGCATAAACATGGCATATGTTTTAATTGAGGGCCTGGAATTCAGTCTGTACCTGCTTCTATAGTAATATTAATTACAAAGCTTTCTCTTCCCTCCCTTCCCCCATCCCTAGTTCCTCAATCTTGTTTTTTGTCATTTGTTATCGAAATTCAACTGCACAGTGATTTGCTGGGAATCCATTTTTCATTAACACAAGTGACCAGTCCTATGATAAGCATCTCCAGACTTCGGACGACATTCAGTTAAATACTGTCTAGTAGATCATAAATCATCACCGTGCTAAAGAATCCTTCCACTGAGCAGCAGGAAACTAATCTCTCTGTGGTTTTTTAATTGAGTAAAACAAATGATGATGAAACCCAATCTAGATGCAGACAAGTTCTCAGTGAAAACAAGCTACAGTTTTATTGGATGGCTCTATGAACTGGAATTCCTACCCAATGATGTGAAGGACACGATCTCTGGAGGTTCATCGTTCAGATAGCAATATCAGAAAGCAGAGGGGTCAGAAGACTTGATTTAAAATCTTAGCTTTGCTACTTACCACCTATGTGACCTTGGGCAAGCTACTAAACCTATGTAGGCTTCATTTATTTCATTTATGAAATAAGAGGTTTGGATTACACAGGGAATGGAAAGAATACCTCACCCAGGGTCAGAGAACTTGGATCCATAGGATCATAGAACTAAAACTGAGAAGGAACTTAAAGGTCATTGAATCTAACTCCTTCATTTTACAGAGGAGGAAACTGAATCCTGGAGTTGCATGTGGGAAGATGTAATAAGCATTTATTAAGTGCCTACTACAGGTCAGTTAAGGGGAACAGTGAATAGAGGGCTGGGCCCAGAGTCAAAAAGATTCATTTCTGTTAGTTCAAATAGGTTTACGCAGTTACTATCTGTGGAATCCGGAGAAGTCATTTAAATATGTTTACCTCAGAAATGGCAAAACGCTCCTGTATCTTCACCCAGAAAACCCCAAAAGGGGTTACAAAAAATTGAATACCACTGAAAAATTATTGAAAGTGACTACTATATTCCAGGTATATATTATAGATATTTTAATTGATCCCCATTGGCAGGTAGGTTCTATTTTTTATCCCTATTTTACCAGTGAGGAAACTGAAGCAGTTACAGGTTTAGTGACTTACCTAGGGTCACACAGCTGGTAATTGTCTCAGATGGGATTTAAATTCAGTTCTTCCTGACTCAAGGTCCAGTGTTCCATCCATTGTACCAGTTAGATTGGTAAGATCACAGAGACATTAAGTAGCAGAGCTAGAATTGACACTCAGATTTCATGATGCCAAACCTAACACACATTCCACTAAACTGTACTGTATCTAGGGTCACTTCACAGGAAGCTAAAGATGTTAAAGATGAAAGAACTCACAATGAAGAGAGCTATGATTGCTAATCCATCTAACTGTGATGAAATTCTTTAAAGAAGAAATAGAGAAGAAAAGTGAGAGTAATCCAAGGGAATAAAAACATTGGTAAAAGACCTACTTGAAATAAAATTCTGTAATTGAAAATAATATTAAAACATAGAATTTTATTTTTATTTTTAATTTTTTAATCAACATGAATTTACCTTCTCTTCCTCCTTCCACTTCCTCACCCCAGTGAGAAAGACAAGAAAAACCTCTGTTAAAGACAGAACAAAGAATTGCAGAACATAGGGTGCTAAAGCTGACAATGACATGGAATTCATGTAATTGAATCCCTTCACTTTAAAAATGGAGGAAATGAGATTAGGCATACCTGAAGACATTCAATTAATTCAAGGTAGAACCAGGTCTAATGTAAAGAGCACAAGAAGTTCAGAAGAGACATTGGTTTAAATACTGTAACTGACATTTGCTAGTGATGTGATTATTAGTAAATTAGGCAGTATCTTAGATGCAATTTCCTTTTCTGAAAAAAAAGAGAAAAAATGAGATATAGTAATAACAACAATAGCAATACTTACTATTCTGACTTCTCATGGTGTCTGTGAGAGTCAAATACGATAATAAATGGAAACTAGTTTGCAAATTTTATGGAACTATATGAAGATCAGCTATCAAAAATCTTTGTTAAAACTCCTACACCAATGTCCTTTACATTATATCAAGAGAAAGGAGAAAATCTATTTGGGTATTTTTTTTGTGATTTCATTGAGTATCTCACATCAACATTTGAGCTTCCTTGATATTGGTATTACTGTGATCATTGATGCCTCTTACCTTTTAGAAATGATTAGCCTCAGATTTAGGTCAAAGGGGATAAGGGAAGAGGAATAAAGATTTACTGTAATAAGGACTCCCATTTCTCCATATTTTCTGAGTGCTGTTCTCACAATATTCCTATCATAAAAGCAGTGTAAGTATTGTTATTTTGATTTCACAGATACAGAAAGTATCAGAAAGTTGAAAGAACTTGTTAGTCTTAGTGTTCTCAAGTTTTGAAAGGAAGAGATATGAACTGAAACTAGATTTACTTAAGTTCAACATTCTGTTCATCTCATCACACCGTCTTTCATGTCCCATGACCTTCCAATTCTAGGAGGATCTATTTTCTCTAACTTCCAATTTTGCTCTTCCCTATTAATGCTTCCTCTCCACTTGATTATAAATCAACATACAATCCACTGTGGAAAATAATGATGGTAGTAGAAATCAGTACTTATAAAAACCAAGGGTTTGTTTTTATTTTTTCCATTTTTTAGAAGCACAGCCACCAATCAAGGACTCTGACTCTATAATGTGGTCTCCAAAAGATGCCATATCAGCTCAGCTAATTAGCGAGCAGAAACAAATGCAGTAGCCCTTGATGACATCAACTGCTGATGGAATACCATTTTCACAATATGAAATGAACATGACCCCCCAGTTACCAGACATCACCCCAGAATGAATGACTCTCTTCCTATCATCAGTGCCCTCCGAAGGAGAATGTGTTTGAGTTTCTTAGATTTAACACTCACAGATCAATACAGACTAATGACGCAGTAAACTTTCTATTGTTTTATCTTACAAGCTCAGAAAGCATCAGTAATGCAGAACATTTATGTTTCATGGGTCATAGGAACAGCAAGTCAATTTCAACTTCAAGAAAGATGACAAAAATCCTGTTTAAGCACACTTCTACTTTTTCCATCCACAGTTATTAAGCACCTTCTACTGATCATGAATTGGAAGGAATTTGGAAGGAACTTCAGAAGACAAAATATTAGTGCACAGAACATAAAATGTTAACATCTGAAGTAGCATTAGTATATAGAATGCTAAGAAAAAGGAGACCTAGGAGAATGTCAGAGACATTTAACATCCTTATTGGAAAATGAAGAAATAAAATACAAGAGACAAATTAATCTTTTCCAAAGTCACATAACTAATCATTGACAGAAGCAGAATTGGACATGGTCACCCCCTGTCAGGCTGCCTTTTGTTAGCAAAATTTCATTTCTATTGCCCTCTTCTACCCAAGTTGGCTCCAATAAGAAATTTACCTTAACTCACATCATATCATCATCATTACCATCATCATCATTATCATTATCATCATCAACCTCAATGATATTTATTTTGTTCTTTAGCAAAAATGCCAAACTCCACACCAAAAGAAGTGGGGAGAACCAGATTAAAATATAATTGGGAAATTTTTAACAAAGTAATAAAAATGCAATCTAACATTGGCAACTTTAATTTGGATTTTCTAAGTCAACATCCAGCTTCCTGGAGTTCATTTCCATTTGAGTTTGACATCACTTCTTCACAGTTTGTAGATGCCTTTTCTCACAATCACCCTCTAAGAGTTACTTTGCTCACACATTATCTCCCTTTTGCATATGGGGAAATGAGTTCCTTTCTAGGAGAAATGACTTGTCCCCAATCATACAGGTTAAAAAGTCAAAATCAAATCTTTACCCAGGTTTGTAATATACTCTTATGGTATGTTGTTTTTCTGAGATCAAACAGAATAACAGATGCTTGACTTAAAGTATTAGTGCAATTAATAAACATTTAGTAAACCCTTGTTTTATGAAAGACTCAATGCTTAGCACTGAGAATGTAAAGAGAAGACAAATGAACAACAGCAACAGCAGAAGCAGCAATAACAAGATTAAAACCTGGCTTCAAGGAGCTTACATTCTAGAAAAGGGGTCACAGATACAGTTACAACATTTTCACAGATCAGGAAATCTAAGGCAGCTTAAGGAGAGAGAATTTCATAGCTTCAGAAATCATGAACAATTTCCTATTGGAGGTGATAGCTAAATTGAACCTTTGAAAAACAGTGAAATATTTTAAGTAATGGAAGTAAGAAAAACATTTATTTCAGGTATGCAGAACAGCCCATTCTAAGACATGGAGGAAGGAGAAGCCAAAGTATTGTGATGATTTAGGAAGAGTAAATGATCATTTGACTAGAAGGTATGACACGTGAAGAAGACCAATATGAAATAAATCTGTGATATTAGGCTGCAGCAAGAGTGTAAGGGAATTCAAATTCTAAGCAGATTTGTATTTTATCATAATGACCATAGGGACATACTTGAGATTTATGAATAGGGTGGTGACACGGTCAGTCCATGCATCTTTTTTGGCAGCTTAGCCTTGTGAAGGATAATTTGGAAAGGGGAAAGATGAAGCAAAAGACAAACTAAAAAACCTATTGAAATAATCCAAGAGAGAGGTGATTGGCACCTGAACCAGGATGGTGGCCGAGTGGAAAGAAAGGAATAAATATGATAGATTACATGGATAAGATTTTGTGTCTCATTCGAAATGGGACATGATGGAGAATAAAGATGACTTTATAGTTTAAAACCAAAGATTAGAAAGATAGTTTTCTCAGCACAAATATAGGAAAGTTTGGAAGAGGGGCAAGGCTTGAAGAGAAGATCAAGGATTTTGTCACTGGACATGCTGAATATAAGATATACCTGTAGCATATCCAGATTAAGCTACATTATAGGTTTGCAACTCAGGAGAGTCATTAAGGAATAGTATATAGGGCTCCCTAGATAGGACAGTGAATACATTATTGTGCCTAAAGTCAGGAAGACTCATCTTGATTTGAATCTAGTCTCAGATAATTACTAGTTTTGTAACCCTGGACAAATCACTTAAACCTGTTTGCCTCAGTTCCTCATCTCTAAATTGAACTACTGAAGGAAATGGCAAACTACTCCAGTATCTTTACCAAGAAAACCCCAGTTGGGTTCACAGAAAGTCATACATCACTGAAACAATTGAACAAAAACATAGATTTAAGGGTCGGCTGCATAGAAACAATTATTGAACCTATAGCACCTTAGGATGGCAGAGAGAGAGAGAGAGAGAGAGAGAGAGAGAGAGAGAGAGAGAGAGAGAGAGAGAGACAGAGAGACAGAGAGAGACAGAGACAGAGACAGAGACAAAGAGACAGAGACAGAGAGAACAGAAAGAAAAGGATTCAAATAGAGCCTTGGGGAATATCCACAGTTGGGTTTAAGATATGGATGCTAATCAATAAAGGAGATAGATTAGAAATTACAAGAGAAGAAGGAAAATCACAGATAATTATAGAATCATACTACTCAGAATTTTAGAGAGAAAGAAAGGATCTCAGTACCATCTAGCTCAAATCATACCCACAAAAGGAAATTCCTACTACAACCTATCGATCATATTGTCATCCAACATTTCATGAAAGCATTCAAAGATGGAAAACCGAGCACCCTCGAAGACATTCAGTTCACTTTATCTGTAGCTGTCATTGTTAGTTTTATTTTTCTGACATTAAAACTAAATTTGCTTCTCTGTGACACCTAGCTATTGCTCCAAGTTCAAGATAAAAAGCATTAAATAAGATGCATTATGTGTCACTGTTCTAGACTTTGAAGATAGAAAGGAAAAAATCAGAATGTTCCCTAACCCAAAAAATCTGACTTTGTAATTGAGGATAATGGTAATTAAGGGCAAAAGAGAGAAGGGGGTATTCACTAATAAGTAGAAACAAGATACATACAAAATAACCATAAATTCTTGGGTTTTGCCAGGTATTCCCCTTCTTGGTAGACTGAGAAGTGACAACAATTAAGGAAAATCAGGAAATACCTCAAACAGAAGGCAGCATTTGGACTGAGTTTTGAATGGAGCACAGGAATCCAAGTGGTGGATGAATGGAGTGAAAACATACTAGACTTGTGACTGAGTTGGAAGAGTAAGTTCAAAGTCTAACTCTGGTAATATGACTCACCAGGGTGAGGCAATTGGGATAATGACTGTCAGAGTCTGTTTTGGCTACAGCTGAATGGCCACATTCGAAAAGTAGGCATTAGTGGTTTGATATCAAATAGGGAGAGCTCCAATGAACTTCCCTAGAGACCTGTGCTTTCCCCTGCACTATTTTATACTTTCATCAATAACTTGGATAAATGCATAGACTATACAAAGCTAGATAGGATAGAAAACTCATTGACTTACAGATTTCTTGAGAGGATAGAATATTGGACTTCACAGAACAAAAGTAATTTTACAGGCATTAAAAATTAAGTCTTCTGGAATATGATGTCCAGTCTTTGTGCCATAGTTTGAGAAGGATATTTAAAAGCTAAAAAGTATCCAGAGCTGGACAATTAGAAAAATAATGGACTTTGACATGTGAAGATATGTGCCATATGATGGCCAGAGCATAAGTTTAATCAGCAGAGTCAGGAGAAGAGAAGATTCATAAGGACATTGTTCAAGTATTTGAAATATTATCATGTAGAAGAAGGATTAGACTAACATTGCTTGGTATCGAGGAAGGGTGAGAAGGAAAATGTGAAAAGAATCCCAGGAGGCCCAGTGAAGATGGCTAGCATGGGCTATTTAGAAAGAGATTGACTCTTTGGACAAAAATCAACCTTCTCAATGATATAGATCAAACATTTCATTTTGGAGACAGTCTCAGTCACTGAAACTCATGGTCCATTTTACAAGATACCAGGAGCATAAAGGTACTTTCAAAGTTTCCTCTCCCTGATATCATCAGTAGTATTAATTAGTGCTTCAACATAATTGAATCAATGAGCCTTTATTGAGGAATATAGCAAGAATAGTAGGTAGTGGACATTTCCCTATCAGCACTTGCTAGACGTTTTGTTCTTTATTACATTGCCCTCTAGGGCTAGTGGAGTGAAACTTGAAGCATATTCTATAAAGAATTGGGTTCAACAAGTTATTTCTAAATGCCACATAGCCTTTCAGGGAGATTTCTGACTTGTCTGCATGACATAGTCTTGCAATGTTGATCCATGCCCCCATTGAGCAAGTTAAAGCAAGTCATCCCTCAGGCCTCTTGGGTTCCCAAGCTTGACTTCAGATACATTCTGTTATAGATTCCAATGCTTGAACCTCTGGTGACTCACTGGTTTTGACTATGTGAAGTTCACAAAATTGAATCTATGTCTATTACTATCTTGTCAAAGTAGATAAGAACAGAAAAAGAATAGAAAAAGAAAAAAAAATCATTCCATGACTTCCTAAATAGTGGGGGAGAACAACCTGGGGCCCTCTCTTCAACTGGAGGCCCATGGGAGCATTGTGTGAATACTCAGTATTCAGTAGTCAATCAAAATGCCTCAAAATGAAGTAAGTGGACTCAAAACTGCTACAAAATGCCTATGGATGTTCTGGCATGGATAGACCAAGTTGCCCTGCATCATCAGGAACTTTTAGAAGGGGGTTCAGTTGTGATTGGTGAGCCAATGTCAGTGATATCTGAAAGACCAAGGACATTGGGAGATGTCTCACACAAATAAGGGAATATCATTTTTATTTTTTTAAAAAAAGCAAAGTGAAATAGGGGTATGCAAATAATAGACTCCATAGTTTTACTTCTAACCTTAGCAAAATTCCTAAAGAAAGTATTAAAGAGATAGAAAACATTTAGAATAGAATTGTGGTCACAAATAACCAATAATGCTTTAGCAAAAACAGATCATGTCAGGCTAAAATTATGTTTTTACAAGTTTACTAAAATGGCAAATCAGGAGATATATGTGTGTTTGTGTATATACATATGTACATATAATATATGTTTGTACCATGTACATATAAACATAAATGGATTATATATATGTGCATGTGTTTGTGTGTTTTCTAATTATCTTTTAATACTATATTTAAAAATTTTTACCAGGCATAGAGGCAAATCTTTTGGACCTATGATTTGCTGAATACTATTCCCCACTTTTTGTTTTAGAAAACGAAGATGATATCCCTCTAACTGTACCACACTTACTCTATTATCCATGATATTTTACTTAACAATGATAGTAACTCACAAATCACATTTGCCTATCCTTTCAGAACCTGAGGATGTAGTTCATGTGGGATATACCCATTGAATCCAAGAAAGCCATCTAGGAGCTGTGTCTTCTTATTTGGATATTTATTCCCTTTTAGATTTTTCTTTTGCCTTTTCTAACTCAAACATCATTATTTTTCTCCTATGCACCCTAAACAGCAATCTTTTTTTACTTTTTTGACAATTCTCTTTTTCTAAAATAGCTAAAAGAAATAAAAGAGCCCTTTTTTCACTTTCACCAGCCTTCTTTATTGGTCTTCAATCATTTCTTGTATTAGAACATCTGATACTATGTTAACAATATAAGTTGACCAAATGGGTATTGTCTCAGACAAACTGAGACCTAGGAAAGACTTTAGCTTAAAAAGGCTAAGGTCTGTCACTGCATCTGGGGTTATCTCCAGTCCTCATAACCTATATATTGCCACTGGGCTCAGATACTCTGGACAAGAAGGTGAGGGTTATCACTTTGCATATCACTTAAATCCAATTCATTTGCAAGTCAAGACATCTCACTACTGCTGTCCTTGGTTCTCTTTGAGAATGAAAGAAAACACATGCACATATACACATACACACATACCCACTGTTTAGATTTAAGTTTTTTTGTGAGTTCTCTGTGCATGTCTTTTCAGACAATTCCTGTGCCACCCCCTCAATGGATTTGTTTTCCTTTGTGTTTTCAGTATTTCCCCATAGCTTCCAATTTCCAATAGCTTCAAAGTTGACTTCCACTATAGAATAATAGTATATATAATCATATCCATACTTGCTCTAAATCCTTAGGAATCTATCTATGCAGTCAAAAATCCATGTCACTTTAGGTCCAGTTTCTCTTTCATTTTGTATCACAGAATGGTAAGGGCATTGTTTAGTTTTCACAAAGATTTTCATAACTTCCTCTGCTAGTAACCAATTCTTCCCTGTGAGAAGGAATCAGATGCAAAAGAAAATTTCTCCTTGTTGCTCTTTCCACTTACTGAATAATTAAATTATTCTTAAAGTAAAGCAAAAATCACTAACCACTCTCCTTTTGGCAAAGGTTTCTCTAGTAAATATATGCAACTAGGTGGCACAGTGGATAGAGTGTAGGCAAATGATTTAACTTCTATGAACCACAGTTTCCTGATTTGGAAAATGAGGATAATAATGTCACCCATCTCTCAGAGTTGTTTGGAGTATCAAACAAAATAATATTTTTGAAGTGTTTAGCACAATACCTGGCACATAGTAGGTGGTATATAAGTGACAGATTATTATTGTTATCATTGAATTCACCTGTCACTAATTTTTCATGCCCCTATGCCATGTTTGTGATAAATTACTGAAACTCTTGATCTATTTCCACATTCTCTCCATGTGATCTATAATATTCTCTGAGAGTAAAGTCACTTCTCTTTCTCCTTACATTCATCTTTATGCAATTGCTGTTCACCATAATTCCTCTCTCGGATTTATATATTTCCTCACATGAGTATACATGAGTATAAGATAATGTTAAGCAGGAGGGACTTCTGTGAGCCAAGATAGCTAAGCAGTAAATCACCATAACTCTCCATATTCATCTACAAACAACCATCAAATAGTTCCCAAAAACAAATCCTGGAAGAGCAGAACCATAAAAATACAGGGGAAACAATCTTTGAGACAAAGAAACTTGGAAAATCAGCAAGAAAGGTCTTTCTCAACATTGGAGAGGAGGAGCTAAGCCCTGCACCAAATCCCTCCAAATACCTTAAATAATGGTTATGAATAAATTCCATAGTGGAAAAGCCCACAAAAAGATGGAATGAAACAATTTTCCAGCCCAAGACAACTTAGAAGGTTTTCAAGAAAAGTTTGTTACACCTGGGTGAGAGTGGAGCATAGTCCACCACAGATTACACAAGCACTGACTCAACCCCAGCAAACCATCAGAGGCCTTGGCAGCCACTCCATCAAAAGTGACAGTTGCTACTTCCAGAGCTCTCATCCTGCAGATGGTAAAGGGGTCAAACAACTGGTCAGAAAGAAGTTTCAGGGTTTGTTTTTTTTTTTTTTGTTTGTTTGTTTGTTTGTTTGTTTTTTGCTAGCACTGAGGCAGGACGCTATTGCCTTGTCTTTATTCAGATTTGGGTCACAGTTCTGGGTGGTGGGCCAAGGAGAAGGAGGAGTATTAGCACACAGAGCTGCAGTGCAGTGGGGAATCTTATTACAGTTCCAGGACATCAAAGAGCACTTGGGATCATTCACATAACAGAGTACAGTTCAGGAGAGCGGTCAATACATCTCTTCTTATATCATATCAGCTTTGAAGAACTGAAAACTTGCAAGACCCTAGAAGTATCTCTGAACAACACTGCACAAACACCTGAAGCTGGGACAGTGTGCCTTCCATCTTGGAAGCATTGCCCTACTTTAACAAAGAGTTAAAACACAAGTAATAGACTGAGAAAGTGAGGAAACAACAAGAAAAAATTATGACCATAGAAAGTTATTATGGTGACAAGGAAGATCAAAACAGAGTCAGAAGAAGATAATAAAGTCAAAGCTCCTAGATCCAAAGTGCGCTCCCACCCCCAAATGATTTGGTGTTAACAATACAAGAGTTCAAAAAAAATTTAAAACATCAAGTAACAGAGATAGAAGAAAAATTGGGATGAGAAATGAGAGTGATGGAAGGAAATCATGAAAAACAATTCAACAGCTTGGTATGAGACACACCCAAAAATACTAAAGAAAATAAGAGCTTAATAAACAGACCAGGTCAAATGGTAAAAGAAGTACAAAAAATAACCACAATGTGGAGAAGAATGACTTAAATAGTAGAATTGACCAAGTGGAAAGGGAGAGGCACAAAAATTCACTGGAACAAAAAAGTACTCCTTAAAAAGCAGATGTAGCCAAATGAAAAAGGAGATACAAAAACTCATTGAAGAAAATAATTCCTTAAAAATTAGAATTGACAAATGGAAATGAATGACGTTATAAGAAATCAAGAAAGAATAAAAACAAAACCAGAAGAATGAAAAAAATATCAGATAATATGAAATATCGTACTGAAAAAACAATTGACCTGCAAAATAGATCCAGGAGAGAGAAGTTTAAAACGATGGGACTTCCTGAAAGCTATGATCGAAAAAGAGCTTAGGCATAAGATTAGGCTTTTGTTTGTTTGTTTTTATGTCTCTCCTTCAAATTCACCTCATGCCCATACCTTTTTCTATGGAATTTACCATATTAGTAAAATAATCAACAGAAATCATTTGATTATTTCAATACGTGTTAAAAAAGCTTTTGAGAAAATACAGCGCTATTATTAAAAAAACACTAGATAGCATAGGAATAGATGGAGTTTTCCTTAAAATAATAAGCAGTTTCTATCTAAAACCACGAGCAAGGAATATCTGTAATGAGGATAAGCCAGAAGCCTTCCCAATAAACTCAGGGATGAATCAAGGATGCCCAAAATCACCACTATTATTCAATATAATACTAGAAATGTTAGCTATAGCAATAAAAGAATAAAAAGAAATCAAAGATTAGAATAACCAATGAGGAAGTAAAACTATAACTCTTTGCAGATGATATGATAGTATATTTAGAAAATCATAGAAATCAAGTAAAAACTACTTGAAACAATTAACAATTTTATCGAAGTAGCATGATATAAATGATAAACCCATATAAATCATCATCATTTTTATATGATCAATACAGACCAGAAGCAAGAAATAGAAAAAGAAACTCCATTTTTAAAACCTGAAATAATACAACAGTCTTGGGAGTTTACCTGCCCTGACAAATCCAGGAACTATATGAACACAATTACAAAACACTTTTCACATAAATAAAGTCAAGTATAAACAACTAAAAACATCAATTGCTCGTGAGTAGGCTGAGCCAATGTAATAAAAACAAACAATTCTGCCTAAGCTAATTATTCAGTGCCATAACAATTAAATTATCAAAAAATATTTACAGAGCTAGAAAAAATACAAAGGAAAGTGACCTAACAATCTAAAACTATAGTATAAAGCCATAATCCTCAAAATTATCTGATACTGGCTAAGAAATAAATTGGTAGATCAGTAAAATTGATTAGGTATACAAGATACAATAGTGGATGACCATAGTAACCTAGTGTTTGATAAACTTCAGATTTTGAGATAGGAGCTTACTATTTGAAAAATAATTGTAGGGAAAACTAGAAAATAATAGAACATAAATGAAGTATTGACTAACATCTCACTCTATAAACTGAGATAATGTCAAAATGGATGCATGATTAAAACATACAGGTTGACATCCTAATAAGCAAATTAGAATTGAAAGGAATTGTCTAATTGTCAGATCTGTGGGGGAGGGAAGAATTCATGACTACACAAGAGAGAGAATTACAAAGTATAAAATCATTAATTTTAATTATATTTAATTAAAAAGCTTTTGTGCAAACAAAACCAATGTAACCAAGATTAGAAGCAAAGTAGCAAGCTGGGAAACAATCTTTACAACCAATGCTTTTGGTAAAGGCCTCATTTCTCAAATATATAAAGACCTGAGTCAAATATAGAAGAACATAAGCAATTCCCCAAATGATAAAGAGTAAAAGACTAAGAACACGCAGTTTTCAAATGATGAAACCAAAGCCATTAGGCATATGAAGGAATGCTCTAAGTCACTTTTGAGTAGAGAAATGAAAATTAAAATAAAAGTGAGGTATCATCTCATAGCTTTCAGATTCTCTAATATGACAAGAAATATTAAAATGATACATGTTGTAGAGGATGTAAGAAAATTGGGACAGTAATGCATTGTTGATGGAGTTGTGAACTAATCCAACCATTCTAGAGAGCAAATTCAAACTATACTAAAAGGTCAACCAAACTGTGTATACCCTTTGATCAACAAATATCACTAACAGTTCTTTATTCCAATGAAATCATAAAAAAGAGGAAAAGGACCTACACGAAGAAAATATTTATAGTAGCTCTTTTCATGGAGGTAAATACTTAGAAATTATGGGGATGCCCATCAATTGGGGAGTGGTTGACAAGTTGTGTTATATGGAATACTATTGTACAATAAAAAGATGATGAGCAGGCAGAGTTCAGAAAAGTCTACAAAGACTTGTAGAAACTTCTGTAATGTGAAATGAGCAGAACCAGAAGAACACTGTACATAGTATCATCAGCATTGCATGATGATCAACGATGAATGACTCAGGTCTTCTCAGCAACACAATAATCCAAGACAAGTACAAAGGACTCATGAAGGAAAATGTTATCCACATCCAGATAAAGAACTGATGGATTCTTGAAACACATTCTTTATTGTTTTTCATTTCATGTTTATTGTTCTTTTAATCTGTTCTTTCTTTCACAACTGAGACTAACATGGAAATGTTTTAAAAGATAGCACAGGTATAACCTATACCAAATTGGCTACCGTCTTCAAAAAGGGGAGGGGAAGAAAGGAGAGAGAAAAATTTGGATCTCAAAATCTGTACAAATGCATGCTAAACATTGCCTTGACATGAAACTGGGGAAAAATGAAATACTGTTAAAATTTATAGATAGCTAGACAGAGAGATAGTATTAACCATTATTGGGTCAGTTCTTAGAAAGATAAATGACATTAGGCTGGATGTGCATGTGTATGTCTTTCAAAGCTTGTGGAAATTGCATATGGAGATAGGCATGGGAGCTAATTGTAGAAAATGAACCCAACAATGAACAAAGGGACTTCATATTTTCAGAACAGTTTCCTCATATTGCTCCCTCCCTTCTTGGATCAGGATGTTTATGTCAGCAAAAATTATAGTCTTCATATGTGTTAACCATAATATGAGAAATGAATTTCTTCAGTGGATAGACTGTAAATAGAAAAAGATAAGGAAATGTCAAAGTGTCAATGAAATTATAGATCCAGGATGTCTGTGTTTCTTCTATCATTAACATGATGCAACATAATATAACATAATATAGTATATATGTCTATAGGATACCAAGATAAGAAAAACCCCATTATTCAAGATAATGTCGGGTTCAAGGCACCTTGTCCTTGGTAGTAACAAACAGAAGAATGTTCCTGGTCAGCTTCATCTGGCCTTGTAGTTCTTGACACAGGAAGGGAATTTTGAGTTCACTCAGAGAGCAAAGTAAAGCATATCTGTTACGCCAGAGCACAGAAAGCATAGTGATAAGATAAGCTCAGTGTGGACCAAAATGTCTTTCCTCCTGATTAGAAAATCAAATTTTTAGGCCTTTCTCAGGTCTTGTAGTTTCAAAATGGTTTGGGGAATGTTCCATAGCAGATAGATAGATAAGAAAATGGCTGACCTAAAAACGTTAGTCTTTACATTTTGGATAGTTTTTACTTTTAGAAGAAACAAAAAACCAAAACCCCTCCCCCCCAAAATAATGCTAGATACCCTTCCCTTAAAAAATGTATCCTGTTTCTTTTAAGTAAGGAATATCCATCTAGAGCCATATTGCAGTCATAAGTTTCATTTCACTAATGGTGATAATTATGAGGACAATTGCCTTCTTGAATTGGGACCTATAGTTCATTTATTTCTGACCAAATCTTTGGGCATAAATGTATATACATTTTAAGCTGTGGATTTTGCTACCCTGCTTCTTTCTTGAATTTTGTCTCCTGTTAATTTCAATATTTAGTCCAAAAAGCTGAAGCATGAGAGAGCATTAAAAAGGCATGGCCTAATCAACCACATCAACAGCTGCAGAGAATTCAAGGAGCTGGAGTAGTTGCATCTATGCAAACAAATCACACTGTTGGTCTTTAAGAACCATAAGGCCACAATCCTTCTTTTAATAGATCCTAATACAGAGCAAGAACTGAAATATTTTATAAAAAGAAGAAAGAGAAAAGAAATTGACATTTTGAACTTTAACATTATTCTCCTGTGTTACTATGACAATTTAGATCTAATGACTTTTGAAAATACCAGAGAATAAGGGCTTTTGGTTGAAGAACTGTCAGCAACAGTAGCTAAATATAGTGACTTCTTAGGGCATTCAGAGGTCCCATATAAACTAAAAATGAAAAAGAAAGTCTTACATAAAACGAGCTCAACTCCATGTAATACAGGTATCTTACCTGAAAGCTCCTGAGAATTGAAAAACATTTAAACCAAGCCACCCAGAACCCAAGAGAGAAGATATGGAATACTAAGATGAATGTTTCATCAACCCTTCGACCTCTTGTTTTAAGCTCACACATTTTCATTGTTGCCGGTGTAACACCATCCACCACCATCCTCTATTGTCACAGAGATATTAGGATACATGGTCCTATTCTAACATTAAGCATGTCAGTTACTTGAAATAGAGTTAAGGATAAAATTACAGTACATTATGGGGCATAGGTATGGGTATGTATGAAGAATTATTGCCTCCTCTACCACCAACAACAATAACCCCCTCAACATGCACCCAACTACTCACAGTATTTCAGGATAGATTTGTATAACTTAATCTAAGTGTGGTTACGCTACCATTAATTGTTGTCACCTATTTATTGCCCAGGACTCTTCTTTCTCTTCCAATCTCTGTTAGAGCTATTGACTGAAATTCTCCTCACATTCCCAGAAAGCTTCCCCTCAATGGTGGAAACTTGTATAATACAAAAATGATGAGAAAAATAGGGTCCACTTTCACATGTGTCAACACTGCTAAGTCCATTTTCCTATCTAGCTGGTCTTGATGTCTTGAGAGATTACAGTGATGGACCAGTGGTAATCATAGTTCATGCTATTATATAGCAATTTGTAATTTACAAAGCATTTTCTTTATAAACACTCTGTAAGGGTAACAACACAAGTGATATTTTATCTTAAAATTAACAGGACCAAAATCCAAGAAAGAATACTAGAAATTAAACTCCTAGAAAATCTCCACACTGAATTCCAAAGACCTAGAACCCACCAGTATTTACCCTTTCTAAAAGCATAAACAGAGCCCTGAGCCTTTCTCTCCATCCAACTCTGGCATCCCATTTACCACTGAGACTTTTCATCTACCCTATAGATGCATTCTTCTGTAAGTGTTGCCTACCTAAATTAGGTATACATACAAAAATCTCAATAGTCAAAATGAGAATATTCATCAAATCGAGCACAGAAATCTTCTGATCACATTTCCTACATACAAAAGAGGAAACACAGGCCTGAAGAGGCTAAGTATTATGTCCAAGCACCCATCTTGTTAACTGGAAATCTCATTTACTTCCCAGAGTTTCTGATGCTATAAAATGTTGCTCTCCAGAAGCCAGATTATTTTGATATATTCAACTCACTGTTTCTTTTTCTTAACTTATTTAAATATTAAACTTCCATTGTCTTTTATACTTCCAAAATATTTCTGCACCCATTATTTCATTTTATCTTGACAATAGGGCTTCTTAGTTGTTCTCCATGCCTCCAGTCTATCCAATGTACAATGCAAGATAACTAAGGAGGTATTTTTATCCTCATTTTACACATTAAAAATCTGAGGCTTGTCCCTTGTCATATTATCACTTGTGGAAAAAAATAATTAGATAAATGTCTCTTGACTCTTACTTCCATGAACTTTCACTTATACCATTCTGCCTTAGAACAAATTCTTGTATAGGAAACCTTACTAGTTCTGTCTAATATAAGAATGGAAACTATGAAGAAATAAAGCATCTAGATAAAAACATCTCCTTCAAGAAATGGGGTTTATATTACTTTTAAGTACCTATAATAAATTAAACTAAGGACTAACAAATTGTAACTGAGTAGAGTTCCTAAAAGACAGACCTTCTTTAATAAACAGTTAAGGCACTTCTAATAAACAGATTGCTTTGCATGTAATGGATTTGGTTAGGGTCATTAAAAGTGTTAAAAATAATAGTAAAATTCTTCCTTAAAATATCATATGCATTATTACTTTACAGAGCAAACTCTCTCTATCAACTGTGCAAAGGGGCAATCCATCTCTATTCAAAAGACCACATACTACAAATTATGGTGGTCCAGATGAATAAGGTCTAGACATAGTTTTAGTTGAGCCATTAGAAGAAGCTATTACAATCTATTATCATAACTAATGATAATCATAATTATAGTCAGCAATGTCTCTGGGTAATGTATTTTCTCTAAGCATGCAGAACATTATTTGACCATAATAATGCACAATAATGCCTGATTTTCTTTAGCTTTTGAAACTGGCAAGCTGTAGTGTAGTTAAAGAAGTCACTTCCCTGTCTAGGCATCAGTGTCTCATCATTGAAATTCTAGTTTTGTTGAATTATTTCATTATTAATGTCCTTTTCAGCTTTAACCTCCTATATGCTATGTTCTCACATTCTGCGTTCTTAATGGTCATTCCAGTTGAAATTCTATATTTTAAATGTCCTTCCATCCTTAATCATCCACATCAATGGTTTCCAATTTAAGGAACATAGGACCCTGGGGGATAGATTGATTGCAAGGGTTCCAGTTTTGTAGAGCACAATTCACATTTTGCACTACAGCAATTATTATTTTTAAATACAAGCAGAGGCTATTGTTATTAACAAAATATAATTATATTTAAATGTTACTGAATTTTGAATACCTTGCCATTATATATTTTCTTTAAAAAAGAAGTTAGTATGACAACTCCAATTATTTTAGAAAATCTATAAAAATAAATGAGAAGAATTCCTACCTTCAAAAAGATTAAATGTTTTAACCTTCACTGACTTAAATTACATTTCTAATATTATATTTTATAAGGCCATTAACTTTCAATTCTCAATTTTCTAACATTTTAAGCAGTGTTACATACTGGGAAAAATGGTGTTAGAGACAGTTATAGGGTTCAAATCCTAGCCCTTCTTTTTAATTATTGTGACACGACTAAAGTGTCACCGATGACTGGGGAAGACTAGACAGTCTCTTTAAGGTAGAGATTATTAAACCTGGGAACAAAAAATTTCCTTTTAAAAATATTTATTTGTTTATCTCTTTGCCTATTTATCACATTATTTTTATTACTATTTGAATTTCACATTCTCCCATCCTTTTCAGCCCCTCTCCACTCACTGAGAAGGCAAACAATATGGAAGATGGTTATAAAAATGATAGTGCATTAACTATTTCAATATAATTGATGTCTCACTGATTGTCAAAGGGGATTGTGACACAAAATGGTGTTATAAACATCTGCTGTAAGGTCTTTCCAAAGTATATTAGGTGGTTATGCTCTTAGAAGGTTTCTAGTTCTAAAATTCTGTGAGATGATCAGAATAAACTAGGAATCTAATCATATAATTCTGTTTTCTTGCTCTAAATCCAAGTTTTTGTTGGAGTTATTTCTACAGAATAGACTTCTAAAAGAAAAACAAAGAAGAATTTGCATTTTTTTTTTACTTTTCCCTTTCATTTATCCTTAGTCCTATTCATTTTTTCTTAGTAGTATCTTTTATATCTACCAATTTTCTCTGCATTTCTACTACTCCAGTGCTAGGACAGCTAGGTGATGCAGTGGATAGAGCACCAGTGCAGGAGTCAGGACGACCTGAGTTCAAATCTCACGTCAGACACTTGACACTTCACACTTCCTAGGTTCCCTAGGTGTGTGAACTTAGGCAAGTCACTTAACCCCAATTGCCTCATCCTGGGTCATCTCCAGTCATCCTGATGAATATCTGGTCACTGGATTCAGATGGCTCTGGAGGAGAAGTGAGGCTGGTGACCTGCACAGCCCTCCTTCACTCAAGACAATGTCAAGTGCAGGTCATGTCATCATTTCTCTGATGGCATGGTCTTCTTTGGCAATGAAGAACACACACACACACACACACACACACACACACACACACACACACACTCCGGTGCCAACTCTTACAGCTTTATGCATAAAGGGTTGAAACAACAGTCTCTTAATTGCCCTCTCTGCCTCAAAGCTCACCCATCTCCAACTCATAGCAGGTAAAGACTAATCTCACTTAATTATTGTTTTCATCTTGTTTCCTGCTTAATAAACTCCAGTGGCTCCCCATTTTCTCCAGGATCAAAAACAAAATGCTAAATTTGGCAGTCAAAACCCTCCAGTCTTCTTAAACATTACTCCCTGTTATGTACTTCCAGTCCAGTAACAATGGACTCCTGGGTGCTCCACTAACAGAATAATCAATTTTTTTGTCTCTGAGTATTTTTTCTGTCTTTCCCCCCATGTCTGAAATGTTCTCCCTCCTCCTTTCTATTTACTGACCTCTCTGGATTCTTTCAAGTTGCAACTAAATACCCATTTTTACTGGTGTTGTCTAACTCCTTGTAATTCTGGTTTCTTCCCTTAGCTAATCATTTCCAATTTATTTTATATTTTTTAATTCTATTATAATTTTATTTGTTTTCAGTGTTCTAAAATCACTTCCATATAACTTAGTTTTTCCCCCTCCCTCTCTTTCCTTACCCTTTCCCTTCCCCCTTCTTACCCCTTCCCTCACCCCCTCCCTCCCTTCTCCCTCTCCCCTTCTTTCTCAAGTAGCAATACAATTTTATATAGGTTCTACACATATATTCCTAATAAATATATTTTCACATTAGTCATGTTGCATAGAAAAATTAAAATGAATGAGAGAAATCATGCAAGAAATCAAAATGTAACACAAAAGAAAATGATCTGCTACCCTCTGCAATCAAATTCCATAGCTCTTTCCCTGGATGTGGAAGGTCTTCCTTTTCATCATTTTGTACAGCACCACACTATTCCATTATATTCATATAACACAATTTGGAGGCAGCTATGTGGTGCAGTGAATAAAGCACCAGTGCAGCAGTCAGGGGGACCCGAGATCAAATCTCATGTCAGACACTCGACACTCATTAGCTGTGTGATCTTGGGCAAGTCACTTAACCCCAATTGCTTCATCCTGGGTCATCTGCAGTCATCCTGATAAATATCTGGTTACTGGATGCAGATGGCTCTGGAGGAGAAGTGAGGCTGGTGACCTTCACAACCCCCTCTCACTCAAAAACAAGGTCAAGTGCAAGTCATGTCTCTGATGGCATGATCTTCTTTGGAAATGAAGGATGAACACATGCACACCATAATTTATTCAGCCATTCCTCAATTGATGGCCATTCCCTTGATTTCCAGTTTTTGGCGACCACAAAGAGTGCTGCTATATATTTTTTTTGTACATGTGGCACCCTTTCACATTTTTATGCTCTCTTGGGGATACAGTCCTAGAAGTGGTATTGCTGGATCAAAGGGTATGCCCTTTAGGCATAGTTCTAAATTGCACTACAGAATGACTGGATCATCTCACAGCTTCACCAACAATGAATTAGTGTTCCAACTCTCCCACATCTTCTCCAACATTTATCATCATCCTGTTTTGTGAGGTTAGCCAACCTTGCAGGTGTGATGTGGTATCTCAGAGATGTTTTATATCATCTCTCTCTAATCAACAGTGATTTAGAGCATTTTTTATTATGACTGTAGATAGCTTTAATTTTTTCATCTGAAAACTACCTGTTCATAGCCTTTGACAACTTATCAATTGGGGAATGACTTGTATTCTTGTACATTTGACTCAGTTCTCCATATATTTTAGAAATGAGGCCTTCATCGCAGATGCTAGTTGCAAAAATTCTTTACCAGTTTTTGACTTCCCTCCTAGTTTTCAATTCAGTGTAATCAGAGGTATTCATTTTGTACTTCATCATGTTTTGTATCTCTTGGTTAATCAAAAATTCCTCCCTTCTCCATAAATCTGATAAAGACACTATTCCTTGCTCCACTAATTTTTTTATAGTATTAATCTTTATACCTAGATCATGTACCCATTCAGACTTTATTCCTGTGTACAGTGTCAGGCATTGGTCTATCCCTAGTTTCCATCCTATTGTTATCCAGTGTTCCCAGCAATTTTTATCGAACAGTGAGTTCTTATCCCAGAAGCTGGCATCCATGGGTTTATCAAACAGCAGATTGCTATATTCATTGACTATTGTGTCTTGGGTCCCAACATATTCCACTGGTCTGCCCTTCTGTTTCTTAGTCAGTATCAAGTTTGATACTTGCTGCTTTATAACACAATTTGAGATCTGGTAGAGCTAGACCACCTTCTCTAGTATTTCTTTTCATTAGTTCCCTTGATATTCTGGAGCTTTTGTTCTTTCAGATTAATTTGGATATTATTTTTTCTAGTTCTACAAAATAATTATCTGATAGTCTGATTGCTATGGCACTGAATAAGTAAATTAATTTAGGTAGAATATTAATTTTTATAAATTTGGCTTGGCCCACCCACAAGCAACTGATGCCTTTTCACATACTTAGATCTCACTTTATTTGTGAGAAAAGTGATCTGTAATTGCATTCATATACTCCCTGGGTTTGTTTTGGCAGGGAGACTCCCAAACATTTTATAGAGTCTACTCTAGCTTTAAATGGGATTTTTCTTTCTATCTCTTGCTGTTGGCGTCTGGTAGTAATATATAGAAATGCAGAAGATTTGTGTGGGTTTATTTTGTAAACTGTACCTTTGCCAAAGTTGTTTATTATTTCAAGTAGTTTTTAACTTGATTCTCTGGGATTCTCTAAGTATATCATCATATCATCTGCAAAGAGTGATAACTTAGTTAATTTTTAGCCTATTCTAATTCCTTCAATTTCTTTTTCTTCTCTTATTGCAACAGCTAACATTTCTAGTGCCATATTGAATAATAGTGGTGATAATGGACATTCTTGTTTAACCCCTGACCTTATTGGATATACACTTCAGTTACCCCCATTGCATATAATCCTTGCTGCAGGTTTTAGGTAGATACTACTTATTATTTTATGGAAAAATCCATTTATTCCTGTGCTTTCCAGTGTTTTCAATGGAATGGGTATTGTATTTTGTCAAAAGATTTTCCTGCATCTATTGAGGTAATCATGTGGTTTCTGTCATATTTTTTTGTTGATATGATCACATATAATCACTAATGTTAATAGTTTTCCTAATATTGAACCAATCCTGCATTCCTGGTATGCATCTCACCTGATTATAATATATTATTCTCATGATTATTTTTTGTATTCTTTTTGCTAAAATCATATTTAAAATATTTGCATCTATATTCGTTAGATAAATTGGTCTACAATTTTCTTTCTCCATTTTGACTCTTCCCAGTTTGCATATCAAAACCATATTTGTACCATAAAAAGAATTTGAGAGGGCTCTTTCTTCCCCAATTTTCCCAAATAGTCTGTATAAATTGGAATTAACTATTCTTTAAATGTTTGATAGAATTCACTTGTGGATCCATATGGCCTTAGAGATTTTTCCCAGGGAGTTCATTGATGGGTTGTTCAATTTTTTTTTTCAGTGTTAGTGTTGTTTAAGTATTCAACTTCCTCTTTTGTTAGTCCAGGCAATTTGTATCTTTTAAAATAATCATCTATCTCATTTAAATTGTCGAATTTCTGGGCATATAGTTGGACAAAGTAGTTTCTTATTATTATTTTAATTTCCTCCTCATTACAGGTGAGTTCACCTTTTTCATTTTTGATATTGACAATTTGATTTTCTTCTTTTCTTTTTTAAATCAAATTGATCAAAATTTTTCCATGTTATTGTTTTTTTTTCATAAAACCAACTCCTAGTTTTATTTATTAGCTCAATACCTTCCCTAATTTCAATTTTATAAATTTCTCCTTTGGTTTTCAGTATTTCTTATTTGTTATTTACTTGAAGATTTTCAATTTGTTCTTTTTCTAGCTTTTTCAGCTGCATGCCCAAGTCATTGATCTCCTCTGTCTCTATTTTATTCATGTAGGTACTCAAATATATAAAACTTCACCTAAGAACTGTTTTTGCAGTATCCCTTAAAGTTTGGTAAATTGTGTCATTATTGTCATTCTCTCAAAGGAAGTTGCTGATTGTTTGTATAATTTATTATTTAACCCACCCATTCTTTAGAATTAGACTGTTTAGTTTCCAGCTAGTTTTTGGTTTATATTACCATGATCTTTGATTACATATAAGTTTTATGGCATTATTATCTGAGAAGGATGCATTGTCTACCTTTGCCTTTCTGCACTGGATTATGAGGTTTTTATGACCTAGTACATGGTCAGTTTTTGTATATGTGCCATGTGCTGCTGAGAAAAAAGTGTATTCCTTTCTATCCCCATTCAGTTTTCTCCAGAATTCCATCATATCTAACTTATCCAGAGTTCTAATCATCTCCTTAACTTCTTTCTTGTTTATTTTGAGGTTAGATTTATCAAATTCAGAGAGGGGGAGGTTGAGGTCCCCCACTAGTACAGTTTTACTGTCTATTTCCTCCTCTACCTCGCTTAGCTTCTTTCTCTAAAAATTTGGATGCTATAGCACTTGGAGCATATATGTTTAGTAATGAAATTGCTTTGTTGTCTATGGTGCCTTTTAGCAGGATATAGTTTCCTTTCTTATCTCTTCTGATTAAATCTAATTCTGCTTTTGCTTTGTCTGAGATTAGAATTGCTACCCCTGCTTTTTTTATATCAGCCAAAGCACAATGAATTCTGCTTCAACCTTTTACCTTTATCTCCCCTTTTCATATGTGTTTCTTGTAAATAACATATTTTTGGATTATGCAACTTCCCTGGTGCAGAGCTGCCTAGTGTTTGAGAGCAGAGGCCGGTTAGGCATTTTTGGAATTGCCCCAAGTTACCCTGGAGGTAGCTCTTAAGTGTGGGGGTTGGTTGGTCTGTATGCCAGAGGCTCCTCTGCTGAGCTAGAGCATGGGCAAGCTCAGCTTTCTGCGCTAATGTCTTTCCAATTTCGCTGGGGTGCTGAGGCATGCCTGCAGTCCTGGTGTTGGTAGTTGCTTGTTTCCCTCCCCCAACCCCTAGAGTTCAGTATCTTCACCTGGTTTTTTGAGGTGGAGCTGTCTTGGACAGCACTGATCCTGCACTTGTCTCCTTCGGCCACAACAAGAGAAACTTTCCTTAGCAATCTTTCTAGCCTCCCATGCTGAGAGTCTGTTTTCCCCTTCTGCTGCTCCCACTGTTCCAGGGTTTTTTTTTTCTGGGAGACAATCTCTGGGCTGGTCAAAATCAACAAGAAGGAGAAAACAGTTACCAATCACTCTGTCATCTTGGCTCCTGGAACTGGAAATCTCCAATTTATTTTATATAAAATTACTTTGCATACATTTGTTTGAATATTATTTCACCCATCACATTGTAAGCCCCTTGAGGGAAGACTCACTTTGCCTCTTTTTGTATCCCCAATGGATGGCACAATATTGGTATATAGTAAGTACTTAATAAAATACAACTTGATTATTGCTTCCAAAACTAAATGCCTTCTCTGACTCTTCATTTTAGGAGTCTTATTGAAGAATTTTCTACTTGGGTACACTTTGTATTTGATCAATTTCAACTTTGTAGTTGTGCTTCTATGATCACTATCTTATAAAATCTAAACTCCCCTATGTGACTTTCATACCTCTAGAATTCTACCCTCCTAAATTTATTTTCCATGGTTTCCAACAACAACGCAAAAATGATTTAAATTCCAACTGCATATAAGTACTAAAATAAGAAAGCGAATTTTACTTCAAGGAGCTTAGATTATTTTATATGTACTATGTGCATTATATTGTATATAAACATATACAGGTTGACACATACAGAAATACATAGATAATAGAGGAGAGGCAAGGCAACTCCTTAATTTACCTTACTTGTTCAAAGTCTTAATTCTAAACAAATTGATCCCTCATAGCCTCCATACACCTATACAAGGACCTTCCTGAGATATTATCCTCCTCAATCTCAAATTTTAAATTCTCTCCCTTTCTGTCTATAAAAACAATATCAGTCTTTCAAGGTCCAACTCAAATTGTTCCATCATGTCATGCCTTCCCTGACTATTCCAGTCCCTCATAATTTCTTTCTCCTTTTGTACATTTCTTCAGTAATAATAGATTTGCCACACAATTTAGCACTCTATTATATTCAATGCTATATTCAACATCTAGAACAGTGACTGCCACATAGTAAGCCCATAATAAAGACTTTATGATGGATAATCAATTTAGTCCGTCTACTAATTTAGTCTTTCTAACTAGACTGTAAGGAACCTAAGAATAGGGGTGTGAAAAACTGTTACATACAATGTAAAACTAAGATAACTAGATTTAACAGTCAGGATAAGAATATGTAGGTTCAAGTCACAACACTCCTACTTAATAATTTTGTGATCTAGACAATGCTATTTTCCATCTCATTTATCTCACCTGTCAATTATTGATAATTTTTATGCAACCTACCTTGCCAGAGCATTAAGAAGAAAGGTTTTGGAAACCTTTTAAAATGTTATGAAAATTTCAGGTATTTTGTTGACTTTTCCAAAATAGCTAGCACAGGAGTTGACATACAACAGGTTCTAGATCATTTTATTTCTTCTCTACAGTGTCTATAAACATAACTTTCATATTAGGTCTTTTTCTCATTGACAGGCCAACCTAGTTCTGAATGAGCACTCTTCTACTCTCCCCAGGCATATTTGAGAAATTGAATGAAGTTGAAATATACCCATTGCTGAAGTGTATATCTCAATTTCTGCTCTCACCTAGTAACTGAAAACTGTCATTGGGAGAGAAAATGGAAGTGTGGTGGCAAAGGAGTTGGAATAGCTTTGAGTTTGTCAAACTGTATCCTGAGATTTTTAAAACTAGTTTCTGCTGAACTTTTCCCCTCCCCTCTTATAAGTTTTCTGTTATTTACCAGCCCCCTTGGGAATGGAACTGGCTGTTTTGTTATTGCAATGCATTGTCTTGGCTTCAGTTTTTCTTGCTTCTCTTTGTTGGGTGAAAAAATGATTATGGAGTCAGGGCTGAGGAATCTGGCCTAATCTGAAATTCCCAAGACATCACTAATGTGTTTCTAAGCAGAAAGGCAAGAGAATTTCATATCCAATAACAGCCCATAGTTTGCATTTCATTCTTTTCCTCCTAATGTTCCTGCTGTGCCTCTGCTGATGTAGGTAATTGTAACCATGTCAATAAGAAGAGATGGGATGCTGAGAGTACTATAGGTGACAGAGAAGTGGAGGCTTGTGACCTTGTTGCTGCAAAATCCAGCAACTAATCCTACTTCCTACATGCTTCTCATTTGCAAACCTGTACACATGGGATATATTTAATAGGAAATTTAAGAGAGAACAAGTTATACCTTATTTACAATAGATAATTGTAAATATATGGTGGGTTTTTTGATGATAGTGATAATGGTGATGATGCTAGGCATCACCATCATCACTATGATTACAATTCCAATACTGGAATTGACCTAGTGACAGGTAAGAGCATAACTGCAGATAACAAGCTTAGCCCCAAGTCTGATTTAGATGAATTAGGATGAATATCAATAATTCATATTAACAGGAAGGTACAGACTGATACATAGTCATGCACGCAAAAAATCACTAAATTCTGGACTTAGATGGACCCTGGGAATGCTGTAACATAGAATTTACAATATTAGAGCTCATAGATTCTCTGGTCTAATAGAATTTTTTCTTATTTCATAGATTCCTCTGGCAGTCCTTTGAAGCCTACAGACTGCATAGAATGATGATATTGAATGCATAAAATAAGCTAAAGAAAATAATGAAAGAAATCAATTATATTTAAATAGTCATAACTATATGTATGTATGTACATATGTATGTATGTATTTAAATTCATGTAACCCAAACAAAGAAGCCTCAGACTGTAGGTCATTCTTCTCATTTCTAGATGAGGAAGCTGAGACCTGGAGAAATAATATGACATGTCCAAGGATTAGATAAAAAGTTTACTATGACAAGATTTACATCAAACCAAAGGCCACAGCTAGAATAAAAGATAAAGTACAAAAGGGAAAGCATAGAAGATGTGTCTAGATTAAGAGATTGGAAACATTGAAAATGAATGTAATTGTCAATCTCTTTTTATAGAGCCAGATTTGTATGTACTATTCTTTTCACAGAAGGTAAGGAGTGTGATATTGGTACAGTTAAATGATAAAAGTCTTCACAGCTACTGCTGGATGGTATGATGAAGATAGGGAGCTGGATCCCCCAAAATTATAAATATTGCAGACACTTTGACATTGTTTATCCAAATCTATCTATCATCCAACTTTCTGTCTATACCATAGTAATTTTTATTTAACCACACCCCCAAATCAAAGAAAAAAATATTAAGCCAAGGCAACTGGTGTAATGAGAAAGTCTAACTCTATTCCTCATGTATAGCTCCCATTTAACTTGAAAACAAGAAAGTGTGCTTCCTTATAAAGAAATTAATCTCCAAAATTAACAGGTATGATCATGCATATGTATATACATATATTTGTGTATATATATGTATATATACATATATATATCTTAGAAGAATTGTTTTAAAATATGCAAGCAGTGCAACACAATTTTCTATCCCTTTTGACCCAAAGATTTTGTTACTAAAACTATACTTTAAGAAAGAGAGAGAGAGAGAGAGAGAGAGAGAGAGATTGACTTTATTCCTATGAGTAGAAATGTGGAAATAGCTTATATGCATAAGGACCTTGCAAAGACTGAACAAATCATGTTTTATAAATGCAATGGAGCATTATTGCACCATAAGAAATGATAAATATGAAGAATACAAAGAAATAAGGGAAAATACATGAATCAGCACAGACTCAAGAAAACGGAATTAGGACAACACTATTGCATACTGAGTATAACACTTTGACATGAACATGAATGACAACAGAAACAAACTGGAAAAAATAGAGAAGGAAATGGAGTTATGAAAACATATGAAAGCAAATGGAACATTTTATTTTTGTTATTTGGGTAAAGTTAATATACACAATTTTAACCAAATTGTAGATAATTTTGAATTTGTGTGAACATTTATTTTTGTTTTTATTTTAAATGTATTTTTGCTGATTGACACTAGTCATAATAAAATGATTTAGAAAAGAAATGAACCTTGTCACAGAATGCTTTTTATATTAACAATTTATATTTCACTAGTAATCATGGACCAAGAAAGGAATGGTGACAGAGGATAGCCTCTCGTATTTGTTGGGAATAGAAGAGAAAAAAATAAACACATACTCTTACTATCATATCTTACCATGATATGGTTTCAAAATAACTTGTCAATTTACCTTTTCTCCCTTTTGCCCTAGTCACAACATCTAACTCTGAAATGGATAAACTGTATAACAGTATAATTTCTGAAATATAATTTCTAAGGAAGGGAAAGGGCAATGAAATTGCCATTAGGAAATGACTCATATCTACCTTGCTTTCCAAGGCATGGCAGGTACTGGCTACTTCCTCCCCATGAGTGGAGTAAAGGGACAAATCTGAACCATTCCAATGGTTTCTCCTCATCTGAGGGTGCAGGACACAAAAACAGGTGCCTGCTTACCTCCTCTTCTTCTTATATCCTTTGGTAGAAAAATACCTGATGGAGAGGTTGCAATAATTAGAGGATATAAGAACTTTGAAGTTGTGTGGTCTAGAGGAATACTCTACCTAAGTACACTTGAAATTGATGGAGCCTTGGACAGGGGAGGGGTTTGTCCCAGAACACAATGCTTAGTTAGCTGGAGAAATGGGACCAGAGTTCCTCATTTAGTGGTCTTATAACCATGCCAAATAGAAGGTGTACCAATTTCAGATATTTCACCATCAATAATGTCTGACCCATCTTTCTTCTTGGATCAAGAGAGAATTTTATACCAGGAGCCCCCATGTTTGCACAAAAACTGTGAATATTAAACATTGATATAAAAGTAATCTATGTACTATTTATCATTCTTTTAACCCATGAGTTTTTCTATCTAGCATTTCAAAATTCCCTGGGAACTGAAAGTAGGATATGTGTCAGAAGCTACAACCAGAAGTCCTACCAAGTCAGAACCCAGATTAAACTATTAAGTGAGTATCCAGGCTCTAGATCTTTTCCTTTTCCTCCTCATCTAATACTTAGCTATATTGGGCAATTTTGCCTAAATTAATTTATTTGTTCATTGCCATACCAAAGTAAAAAAAAAAAACAAACTATTTTCTAGAGCAAGAAAAAAATAGTATCAAATTTCATGGAAGAACAAAACATCCAGAATATCAAGGGAATTAAAGAAATAAAAATGCTAGTGAAGGCAACCTAGCCACAACAGACCTTAAATTGTATTATAAAGCAACAATCATCAAAACAACTTGATAGTGGCTAAGAAATAGAGGGGTAGATCAGTGGAATATGTTGGATACACATAACACGTCAATGACCATAGAAATCTACTATTTGATAAACCCAAGGACCCCAGCTTCTGGGATGAGAACTCACTGTTGGAAAAAAAAAACTGCTGTGAAAACTGAAAAATACTGTGGCAGAAACTGGGCATAGACCAATGCCTGATACTGTACAGAAGAATTGTTACACAATCTAGGTATAAAAGCTGATACTATAAACAAATTAGGGGAACAAGGAATAGTTTATTTGTTGGATTTATGAAGAATGAAGGAATTTATGAGCAAAAAAAGAGATAGTGAACACTATGAAATGGAAAATTGATAATCTGGTTACATTAAATTAAAAAGTGTTTGATCAAAAAAACCCAACACAACCAAGACTGGGAAGGAAGCAGAAAACTGAGAAATAATTTTTGCAACTAGTGTCTGTGATAAAGACCTCATTTCAAAATGATATAGAGAACTGAGTCAAGTTTACAGAAATACAAGTCATTCCTCAATTGATAAATGGTTAAAGGATATGAACTAGAAGTTTTCAGAGGAAGAAATTAATGATAGCTATAATCATATGAAAAAATGCTCTAAAACACTATTGATTAGAGAGATATAAATCAAAACAACTCTGAGGTACCATGTTACACCTATCAGATTGGCTAATATCACAAAACAGGAAGATGATAAATGCTGGAGAAGATGTGGGGAAGTTGGAACACTAATTCATTGTTGGTAGAACTGTGTGCTGATCCAACCATTTTGGAGAGCAATTTGGAACTATGGAAATGTATATACCCTTTGACCCACCAATACCACATCTATGGTTGTATCCCAAAGAAATTGTGAAACTGGGAAAAGGGCCCATATGTACAAAAATGTTTGTAGCAGCTCTTTTTGTGGGGACCAGGAACTAGAAATTGAGGGAATGCCTATCAATTGGAGAATGTCTGAGCAAATTGTGGTATATGAGTATAATGGAATACTATTGTGCTATAAGAAATGATAAATGGGTGAATTTCAGAAATACCTGGATAGACTTATGTGAACTGATTTTGAGTAAAGTGAGCAGAACCAGGAGAACATCATACATAGTAACAATCACAGTGTGCATAGACTGTTTTTGACAGACTTAATTACTCACAGCAATTCAAAGACCTAAAACCAAAGGACTGTTGATGTAAAATGTCATCCACATCCACAAAGAAAGAACTATGGAATCAGAAAGGAAAATGAAGCACACTATTTTCTCTTTTGTTATATTTGGTTTTGTTTAGTTTTTTTCATGCTTTCTTCCATTTGTTTTAATTCTTCTATGCAACATGACTAATGTGAAAATGTGTTTAATAAGAATGAATGTGTAGAACTCATATAAGATTGCATGCCATCTTGAGGAGGGAAGAAGTAGAGAGGGGAAAAAAATTTAAAACTTATGTAATTGATTGAAGAAAATTGAACATAAATGAAAAAGTAAATTAGGAGAGAAAAAAAAGAAAAAAAAACTTAGCTATATTGGGAGGTGGAGCCAAGCTGGAGGCAGGGACTCAATTGAACTCTCTCCCAAACCTCTTCAAACACTTTTAAATAATGACTCTAAATAAATTCTAGAACTCACAAAAATATGGAGAGAAATAATTTTTCATCCCATGGAAAGTTGGAAGGTTAGCAGAAGAGGTCTATTGCACTAGGCTGAGAGAGCAACATAGTGCAACACAGACCAAAGCAGTGTGGACTCCCCGTAAACTAGGAGTAGGCCTTGGGATGACTGAATCAGTGGTGAGACTGGTGATTTCCAGACCTCTCAGTCCATGGGGGTCAAACAACAGAAAATAAGGAGATTACATGAGGTCTCTTTGCTAGCCCAGAGGCAGGCCTCTGTTGCTTTGCCCATACTTGGATCTGAAATGTAGTTCTATGTGGCAGGACCAGTACATGCATTAGCACTACCACATCAGAACTTGCAGCCACAGAGGAGTGAGGACCCTCCGCACACCTCCAAGGAAGAGAAGAGTGACTGTGGTCACTCACAGACCAGACCACACACCAGGAGGTTAGTAAACACACCTCTTCTTAAGTCATGCAAACTTGGAAAAATTGAAAACTTTGAGCTCCCTAGAAGTGTCTCTGAAAATAGCCACATAAAACCATTGAAGCTTGGGACAGTGAACCCTTCATCCTTGAAGCAGAGTCCTGTGTTAACAAAGAGTTAAAACAAAAGGAGTAGACTAGTGAAAAAAAAAAAGCAAACAACGGGAAACATTTTGATCATAGAAAGTTACTATGATTACAGGGAAGACCAAAACACACAATCAGAAGAAGAAAACAAAGTGAAAGCCCCTACATCCAAAGTCTCCAAGAAAAATACCTATTGATCTTTGGCCATGGAAGAGTTCAAAAAGGATTTTGAAAATCAAGTAAAAGAAGTAGAGTTAAAATCAGGAAGACAAATGACAGTGATGCAAGAAAATCATTTTTAAAAAATGGATCAACAGTTCTGGGGGGAGAGGCAAGATGGCAGAGAAGGATAAACTTGCTCTACCTCTCCCAGTCATAGCCTATAAAATACCTATAAAAATGACTTGAAACAAATTCTAGAACAGTAGATGCCACAAAATGACAGAATGAAAGAGATTTCAGCCCAAGACAACCTGGAAGGCTGACAGGAAAGGTCTATTGTACTGGGCTCAGAGTGGAATGTAGCCCAGCCTTGGCTGTGCAACACAGCATGGACAGGACTGGAGCAGGCTTCAGGGAGTGGAATGAGGGGAAGCAGCTGCAGTTCCCAGAGTTCTCAATACACAAATGCCAAAGACAACTTCAAAGATCAGTGAGAAATGCTGTCACCTGCATAAGAAGGGAAAGTGCTCTGACGCCGACCCCAGGACAGCAGAAGTCACTGCAACAGCATCCATTTTAGGAGCCCTGAGGCAAAAAACCCTCATGGAACTGAGTGGCCCATCTGGATCTCTGCCCTGAGTGGCAGCCCCGAGGTGAAGAGGAGCACTGGCATGGTGGAGCTGGTGGAGCATCTGAGAAGGGAATTCTACTCACAGATCATGGGCAGAAAAGCTTGTGGTTTCTCCCAGACCAGACTGCCGGCCAGGAGAGGAGTAAACACCTCTCCCTTGCTTTTGGCACCTTGGAGGAACCCAGAACTTACAGGTCCTAGAGTATAACCTCCACTTGACAAGGACTCAAAAGTCAAGTAGCCAGATGGGAAAATGCACAAAAAAGGAAAAAAAAAATATGACTATAGAAGGTTACTTACTTGGTGAACAGGTACTTTCTTCCATATTTTTGGATGAGGAAGAATAAAGCATACTATCAGAGGAAAACATCAAAGTCAAAACTTCTTTATCCAAAACCTCCAAAAAATATGCAATGGTCTTAGACCATGGAAGAGCTCAAAAAGATTTTGAAAACCAAATAAGAGAGGTGGAGGAAAAATTGGGAAGAGAAATGAGAACAATGCAAAGAAATCATGAAAAGTGAGTCAACAGCTTGCTCAAGGAGACCCAAAAAATGCTGAAGAAAATAAGACCTTTAAAAATAGACTAACCTAAATGACAAAAGAAGTCCAAAAAGGCAATGAGGAGAAGAATGCTTTAAAAAGCGGAATTAATCAAATGGAAAAGGAGTTTCAAAAGCTCACTGAAGAAAACAGATCTTTAAAAATTAGGATCGAGCAGATGGCAGCTAATGACTTTATGAGAAACCAAGAAATTACAAAGCAAAACCAAAAGAATGAAAAAAAAAGAATACAATGTGAAATGTCTCATTGGAAAAAACAACTGACCTGGAAAATAGATCCAGGAGAGACAATTAAAAATTATAGGACTACCTGAAAGTCATGATTAAAAAAGCCTAGATATCATCTTTCATGAAATTATCAAGGAAAACTGCCACAAGGTCCTAGATCTGGAGAGGAGTCATAAAAATAATCCACCATTCACCTCCTGAATGTGATCTCAAACTGAAAATATTAAAGATTATGTTGCCAAAATCTAGAAGTATCAAGTGAAGGAGAAAATAGTGCAGGCAACATGAAAGAAACAATTCAAGTATCAAGGCCCTACACAAAGCCAAGATCACACAGGGTCTTGCAGCTTATATATTAAAAGATCAGAGGGACTGGAATATTCTGAAGACAAAGGATCTGGGACTATAACCAATGATCAATTGCCCAGCAAAACTGAACATAATAATTCATTGAAGGACATTGTCATTCAATGAAATAAGGGATTTGTACAACTTCCTGATAAAAAGACCAGAGCTCAATAGAAAATTTAATCTTCAAACACAAGTCTTAAGAGAGGCATAAAAATGGTAAACAGGGTAAAAAGAAAGGTTGTTATTCAATATGGGTAAACTGTTTAAATCTCTATAAAGGAAGATGATACTTGTTCATATTGAGAATTGCATATTTATTATGACATTCAAAAGGGACAGACATAGATAGGGGGAGTGGGTATAAATTAAATGACGTGATGATTACAAATTTGATTTAAGGTTATAAAGAGGAAGGGATTGTTGTGGGAAATGTGAAAAGGAGGAGACAGAAAAAAATAAATTCTGTCACAGAAAGAGGCTCAAAAGCATATTACAGGAGAGGGAAAGAAAGGAGGGAAATGAGCATCATGTGGGATTTACTCTAATCTGATTTGTATCAAGGAGGGAACAACAAACTCAGATAAGTTTAGAAATCTAACTAGCTCTATAGGCAGTAGAAGGAAAAGGGGGAAGCAAAAGCAAGGAGGGGCAGAAAGAATGAAGGGGAGACTGAGGGACACAGTGGTCAAAAATTAAAACTCAATTGTGGAGGGAAGGGAAGAAGGGAGAACTAAACCATAAACAGGGGAAAAAAGAATGGAGGGAAAGATACAAATAGTAATCATAACTGTGAATGTGATGAATTCTTTCATAAAGTGGAGGTGGATAGTAAAATAGATTGAAAATCATAATGCAACAATATGTTATTTACAAGAAACAGAATTGAAAGAGGAGAATATACATGGGGTAAAGGTAAAAGGTTGGAGCAGAATATATTATGCTTCCACTGATATAAAAAAAAGCAGGGGGAGCAAAGTTAATCCCAAATAAATCAAAAGCAGAAAGAGAATAAGTCAAAAGAGGGAAGGAAGGAAACTATATCCTGATAAAGGGTACCATAGACAATGAAGCAATATTATTATTGAACATATATGCACCATGTGGTATAGCATCCAAATGTTTAGAGGAGAAGTTAAAGGAGTTACAGAAAGAAACAGAAAGAAAAACTATACTAGTGGGGGACTTCAATCTCCCCCTCTCTGAACTTGATAAATCTAATTTCAAAATAAACAAAACAGACGTTAAGGAGGTGAATAAAACTCTAGATTAGGCAAATACGATAGATCTCTGAAGAAAATTGAATGGAGATACAAAGGAATATACCTTTATCTTAGTGGTACATGGCATATATAAAAAGATTGACCATGTATTAGGGCACAAAAACCTCACAATCTAGTGAAGAAACGCAGAGATAGTCAATGCATCCTTCTCAGATCATAATACAATTAAAAATTCCATGTAATCAAAGTCCATGGAAAAATAAACCAAAATGAAATTGGGAACTAAACAATCTCCTCTGAAAGAATGAGTGGGGTAAACAAAAACTTAGAGAAATACTCAACTTCATTCAAAAGAATGAAAATAATGAAACAACCTACCAAATTTTATGGGATACGGCAAAAGCAGTTCTTAGAGGAAGTTTCATATCTTTGAGTGCCTACATGAATAAAATAGAAAAAGAGAAGATCAAAGAATTGGACATGCAGCTCGAAAAAGATCAAATTGAAAAACCTCAAGTAAATACAAAATTAGGGAAACTAAAACCAAAAGAGAGATTAATAACAATGAAATTAAGAAAACTCTTGGGGGGAGGGGCCAAGGTGGCAGAGTAGAAAGATTCACGTATGCTAGCTCCGAACCCACAGCCCAAAAATTACCTATAAAAAGAACTTGCAATGGGTTCTGGAGCACTGGAAGCCTTGCAGCAACAGAGTGGAGAATATTTCTGCTCCAGAGAGCCCTGAAAAACCAACAGCAAAGGTCCATCAAGCATCAGACCCAGGGCGGAGTCCAACCCTGCCCTGGCCCCACGGGACTGAGAGGAGCAGATCTGAGCAGGCTTCAGGGACAGAATCTCTGGTGGCTGTGAAGGTCCCTCCACCCACAGGCACACAGGACAGTGAGAGAGCCTTCTGGGCTGGCTGACAGGGCAGCAGGGTGTCTCCATAACTCAGACCCCCATGGGAGGCAGCAGCTGGGGAAGCAGCAGACAGGGGCCCCCAAAACAGGCAGAGGCTCCACTGTTGAAGGTGTTCCCATAAACCCACTGAGGAACAGAGCCTGGGCAGTGGCCCTGCCCCCACCTGAGAACCTGAACTTAAACCCACTGAATAGCAGCCCCTCACTCCCTGCTGAAAGTCCTGAGGCTGGGAAGCAGCATTTGAATCTCAGACCCCAAGCACTAGTGAAGTACGGGTAGAGAGGAATCTCAGAAGTCAAGTAACTGGCCAGAAAAAGGGAAAAAATAAGACCATAGAAGGTTACTTTCTTGGGGAACAGATATTTACTCCTTTCCTTTCCGATGAGGAAGAACAATGCTTATCATCAGGGAAAGACATAGAAGTCAAGGCCTCTGTATCCCAAATATCCAAAATAAATATTCAGTGGCCTCAGGCCACGGAAGAGCTCAAAAAGGATTTTGAAAATCAAGTTAGACAGGTGGAGGAAAAACTGAGAAGACAAATGAGAGGGATGCAAGAAAAGCATGAAAAACGGGTCAATACATTGCTGAAGGAGACCCAAAAAAATGCTGAAGAAAATAACACCTTGAAAAATAGGCTCACTCAATTGGCAAAAGAGGTTCAAAAAGCCAATGAGGAGAAGAATGCTTTCAAAAGCAGATTTAACCAAATGGAAAAAGAGGTTCAAAAGCTCACTGAAGAAAATAGTTTTCTCAAAATTAGAATGGAACAGATGGAGGCTAATTACTTTCTGAGAAACCAAGAAATCACAAAACAAAACCAAAAGAATGAAAAAATGGAAGAGAATGTGAAATATCTCATTGGAAAAATAACTGACCTGGAAAATAGATCAGGGAGAGACAATTTAAAAATTATGGGACTACCTGAAAGCCATGATCAAAAAAAGAGCCTAGACATCATCTGTCATGAAATTTTCAAGGAAAACTGCCCTGAGATTCTAGAACCAGAGGGCAAAATAAGTATTGAAGGAATTCATTGATCACCACCTGAAAGAGATCCAAAAAGAGAAACTCCTAGGAACATTGTGGCCAAATTCCAGAATTCCCAAGTCAAAAAGAAGATATTGCAAGCAGCTAGAAAGAAACAATTCATGTACTGTGGAAATACAATCAGGATAACACAAGATCTAGCAGCTTCTACATTAAGGGATTGAAGGGCATGGAATAGGATATTCCAGAACTCAGAAGAACTAAGACTCAAACCAAGAATCCCCACCCAGCAAAACTGAGTATAATACTTCACGGGAAAATATGGTTTTTCAATGAAACAGAGAGGACTTTCAAGCATTCTTGATGAAAAGACCAGAGGTAAAAAGAAAATCTGACTTTAAAACACAAGAATGAGAAGCATGAAAAAGCAAACAGCAAAGTGATGTCATAAGGGACTTATCAAAGGTGAACTGATGGAAAGAAAATATATGTAACTCTTGAAACTTTTCAGTATCTGGGTAGATAGTGGGATTACATGCACACACACACATACTTACACACACGCACACGCATACATGTGCATACACACATGCATGCACACATACATGCACACACAGGGACAAAGAGCACAGAGTGAATTGAATATGATGGGATCATATCTTTAAAAAATTAAGGTAAACTGTGAGAGAGAAATGTAGTGGGAGGAGAGAGGGTGAAATGGAATGGGGTAAATTATCTCTCATAGAAGAGGCAGGCAGGAGATATTTTAGTGGAGAAAACAAGAGGAGTGGTGAGAGAAAAACCTACATGTAGTTTACTGTCATCACATTCAACTAAAGGAAGGAAAAAAAATGCACACTCATTTTGGTACGAAAACCTATCATACAATACAGGAAAGTGGAGGAGAAAGAGATAAGCGGGGGGGGAGGGATGATGGAAGGAAGGGCAATGAGAGGAGGGAGTAATTTGAAGTCAACACTTGGGGAGGGACAGGATCAAAAGAGAGAATAGAAACAATGGGGGGGAGGATAGGATGGAGAGAAATATAGTTAGTCTTACACAACATGACTATTATCGAAGTCATTTGCAAAACTACACAGATATGGCCCATATTGAATTGCCTGCCTTCCCAAAGGGAATGGGTGGCGAGGGAGGGATGGGGAGAAGTTGGAACTCAAAGTTTTAGGAACAATTGTTGAGCATTGTTCTTGCTACTAGGAAGTAAGAAATACAGTTAATGGGGAATAGAAAGTCATCTGGCCCTACTGCACAAAAGAGAAGATGGGGTCAAGGGAAGGGAGGGATGATAGAAGAGAGGGCAGATTAGTGATAGGGGAAATTAGAATGCTCATTGTATTGGGGTGGCAGGAGGGGACAAATTGGGAGAAAATTTGGAACCTAAAATTTTGTGAAAATGAATGTAAAAAGTTTAGTAAATAAATTTATAAAAAATAAAAAGAAAACTATTGAACTAAAAAATAAAACTAGCAGTTAGTTTTATGAAAAAAAGCAGTAAAATTGATAAACTTATAGTCAATTTAATTAAAAAAAAGAAAACCAAATTACCAATATCAAAAATGAAAAAGGTGAACTCAGCTGCAATGAGGAGAAAATTAAAACAATAATAAGATAATATTTTGCCCAAATTTATGCCCATAAATTCGATAATCTACATGAGATGGATGCCTATTTTAAAAGATATAAATTGCCCACACTAACAGAAGAGGAAGTTGAATATTTAAACAACCCCATCTCAGAAAAAGAAATTAAACAGGTCATCAATGTACTCCCTAGGAAAACATCTCCAGGGTCAGATGGATTCACAAGTAAAATCTATCAAACATTTAAAGAACAGTTAATTCCAATTCTATATAGACTATCCGAGAAAACTGAAGATGAAGGATTCCTCCCAAATTCATTTTATGATACAAATATGATTTTAATACTTAAACCGGGAATAACCAAAACTGAGAAAGAAAATTATAAACCAATTTCTCTAATGAATCTAATGCAAAAATTTAAAATAAGACTTTAGGAAAAAGAATAGAGCAACTTGTCAAAAGAATAATACATTATGATCAGGTAGGATTTATACTAGGAATGCAGGGCTGGTTCAATATTAGGAAAACTATTAATATTATTGATTATTTCAACAACATAACTAACAGAAACCAAATGATTTTCTCAATAGATTCAAAAAAATATTTTGACAAAATACAACATCCATTTCTATAGAAAACGGTGGAGAACACAGGAATAAATGGAACTTTCCATAACAGAATAAGCATTATCTATCTAATTCCTTCAGCAAGGATTATATACAATGGGAATAAGAAAGATGCATTTCCAATAACATCCAGGGTGAAACAAGGATGTCCATTATCACCACTATTATTCAGTATGGTACTAGAAATGTTACCTGTAGCAACAAGAGAAGAAATAGCAATTGAAAGAATTAGAATTGACCAAAAAAAAAAAAACTAAGCTATCTCTATATGCAGATGTTATGATGGTATAATTAGAGAATCCCAGAGAATATAGTAAAAAAAAAAAAAAACTGCTTGAAATAATAAACAACTTTGCCAAAATTGCAGGTTGCAAAGTAAGCCCACACAAATCTTCTGCATTTCTACATATTACTAAGAAAGTCCAACAACAAGAGATAGGAAGAGAAATTCCATTTAAAGCTAGGGTAGACACTATAAAATATTTGGGAGTCTACCAGCCAAAACAATCCCAGAGTCTATATGAACACAATTACAAAATACTTTTCACACAAATAAAGTCAGATCTAAGTAAGTGGGAAAACATCAGTTATTGTAGGTGGGTCAAGCTGATATCATAACAATAAAAATTCTACCTAAATTAATTTACTTATTCAGTGCCATATCAATCAAACTATCAGATAATTATTTTCTAGAGCAAGGAATAACCATTTATCAAAATTCTTCGGGAAGAACAAAAGGTCCAGAATATCAAGGGAAGTAATGAAAATAAATGCTAGGAAAGGTGGCCTAGCTCTATCACATCTCAAGTTGTACTATAAAGCAGCAATTATCAAAACAACTTGCGCCTGGCTAAGAAACAGAATTATAGCCCAGTGCAATATGTTAGTTAAGCAAGACAAAATAGTCAATGAATACAGCAATCTACTGTTTGATAAACCCAGTTCCAGGAAGAAGAACTCCTTGTTTGATGCAATTTGCATATGTCCAAATGGATATATGATCTAGGTATAAAGATTGATATTATAAACAAATTAGGGGAGCAAGTAATAGGGTATTTGTCAGCTTGATGGAGAATGGAGAAACGGTTTTTTTTTAATATATTTATTTATTTAACTTTTTACATTCATTTTCACAAAATTTTAGGTTCCAAATTTTCTCCCCATTTGTCCCCCTCCCCCCAACCCCAATACAATGAGCATACTAATTTCCCCTATCACCAATCTGCCCTCTCTTCTATCATCCCTCCCTTCCCTTGACCCCATCTTTTCTTTTGTGCAGTAGGGCTAGATGACTTTCTATTCCCCACTAACTGTATTTCTTACTTCCTAGTAGCAAGAACAATGCTCAACAGTTGTTCCTAAAACTTTGAGTTCCAACTTCTCCCCATCCCTCCGTCACCACCCATTCCCTTTGGGAAGGCAGGCAATTCAATATGGGCCATATCTGTGTAGTTTTGCAAATGACTTCGATAATAGTTGTGTTGTATAAGACTAACTATATTTACTTCCATCCTATCCTGGCCCCCATTGTTTCTATTCTCTCTTTTGATCCTGTCCCTCCCCAAGTGTTGACTTCAAATTGCTCCCCCCTCCCATTGCCCTCCCTTCCATCATCCCTCCCACCCTGCTTATCCCATTCTCCCCCACTTCCCTGTATTGTAATATAGGTTTGCATACCAAAATGAGTGTGCATTTTTTTCCTTCCTTTAGTCGAATGTGATGAGAGTTAACTACATGTTTCTCTCTCAGCATTGCTCTTTTTCCCTCCACTAAAAAGTCTCTTGCCTGCCTCTTCTACGAGTGATAATTTACCCCATTCCATTTCACCCTTTCTCCTCCCATTACATTTCTCTCTCACCGTTTACCTTAATTTCTTTTAAGATATGATCCCATCCTATTCAATTCACTCTGTGCTCTCCATCTCTGTGTGTGCATGCATGTGTGTGTGCATGTGTGTGTGTGTGTGTGTGTGTGTGTGTGTGTGTAATCCCACCAACTACACAGATACTGAAAAGTTTCAAGAGTTACAAATATTGTCTTTCCATGTAGAAATGTAAACAGTTCACTTCTGGTAAGGTCCCTTAAGACTTCTCTTTGGTGTTTACTTTTTCATGCTTCTTCTCATTCCTCTGTTTGAAAGTCAAATTTTCTTTTCAGCTCTGGTCTTTTCATCAGGAATGCTTGAAAGTCCTCTGTTTCATTGAAAGATCATATTTTCCCCTGAAGTATTATACTCAGTTTAGCTGGGTAGGTGATTCTTGGTTTGAGTCCTAGTTCCTTTGACTTCTGGAATATCCTATTCCATGCTGTTCAATCCCTTAATGTAGAAGCTGTTAGATCTTGTGTTATCCTGATTGTATTTCCACAATACATGAATTGTTTTTTTCTAGCTGCTTGCAATATTTTCTCCTTGACCTTGGAATTCTGGAATTTGGCCACAATGTTCCTAGGAGTTTCTCTTTTTGGATCTCTTTCAGGAGGTGATCGAGGGATTTCTTTAATACTTATTTTGCCCTCTGGTTCTAGAATCTCAGGGCAGTTTTCCTTGATAATTTCATGAAAGATGATGTCTAGGCTCTGTTTTTGATCATGGCTTTCAGGTAGTCCCATAATTTTTAAATTGTCTCTCCTGGATCTATTTTCCAGGTCAGTTGTTTTTCCCATGAGATATTTCACATTCTCTTCCATTTTTTTTTTATTGTTTTGGTTTTGTCTTGTGATTTTGTGGTTTCTCAGAAAGTCATTAGCCTGCATCTGTTCCATTCTAATTTTGAAAGAACTATTTTGAGAGAACTATTATCTTGAGTGAGCTTTTGAACCTCCTTTTCCATTTGGCTAATTCTACTTTTGAAAGCATTCTTCTCCTCATTGGCTTTTTGAACCTCTTTTGACAATTCACTTAACCTATTTTTCAAGGTGTTATTTTCTTCAACATTTTTTTGGGTCTCCTTTAGTAAGGTATTGACCCATTTTTCATGCTTTTCTTGCATCTCTCTCATTTCTCTTGCCAGTTTTTCCTCCACCTTTCTAACTTGATTTTCAAAATCCTTTTTGAGCTCTTCCATGGCCTGAGGCCACTGAATATTTATTTTGGATATCTGGGATACAGAGGCCTTGACTTCTATGTCTTTCTCTGATGATAACCATTGTTCTTCCTCATTGGAAAGGAAAGGAGTAAATATCTATTCCCCAAGAAAGTAACCTTCTATGGTCTTATTTTTTTTTTCCCTTTTGTGGGCATTTTCCCAGCCAGTTACTTGACCTCTGAGATTCCTCTCCACACCCACCTCACCTCCAGATCCACCCAGCTAGTTCTTGGGATCTGAGATTCAAATGCTGCTTCCCACCCTCAGGGCTTTCAGTGGGGGCAGGGCTCCTTTTCAGTATGAGATTAAGTTCAGATTCTCAGGTGGGGGCAGGGTTGCCTCACAGGGCTCATTCCCCTCAGGGAGTTTATGGGGAGACCTTCAAAAATGGATCCAAGATCCTGTCTGGTTTAGGAGCTCCTGTGTGCCTCTTCCCTAGCTGTTGCCTCTCGATGGGGCCTGAGTTATGGAGATACCCCTCTCCCCTCTCAGCCAGTCCAGAAGGCTCTCTCTCTGACCTGTAGCACCTCTGGGTTGAGGGACCTTTGCAGCCGCCAGATATTCCGTCCCTGAAGCCTGCTTGGATCTGCTCCTCTCAGTGCCATATGGCCAAGGTAGGGCTGGGCTCTGCTCCGGGTCCAGTGCAAGATGGACCTTTGGTGTTGGTTTTTCAGGGCTCTCTGCAACAGAAATCTACTCCACTCTGTGGTTGTGTGGCTTCCACTGATCCAGAATTTGTTGGGAGTTCCTCTTTACAGGTAATTTATGGGCTGTGGGTTTGGAGCTAGCATATATGAATCTTTCTACTCTACCATCTTGGCTCCTCCTTCGAGAATGGAGAAATTTTTGAAGAAACAAGAGGTAGAAAACATTTTTAAGTACAAAATGGATATTTTCGATTATATTAAATTGGAATGTTTTTGCACAACTAAACCCAGTGCAACCAAGGTTAGGAGGGAAGCAGAAAACTGTGAAAGAATTTTTATAACTAGTGTCTGTGATAAAAGCCTCCTTTCTAAAATATATAGAGAATTGTGTCAAATGTACAAGAATACAAGTCATTCTGCAATTGATAATGGGTCAAAGATATGAACAGGCAGTTTCCAGAGGAGTTTAAGATATCTATAGTCATATGAAAAAAATGCTCCAAATAACTACTGATTAGAGAGATACAAGTCAAAATAACTCTGAGATACCACACCATACCTGTCAGATTGGCTAACATGACAAAACAGGAAGATAAATGTTGGAGATAATGTGGGAGAGTTAGAACACTAATTCATTTTTGGTGGAGGTGTGAGGTGATCCAACCATTCTGGAGAGCAATTTGGAACTATGACCAAAATGCTACAAAAATATGCATACCTCTGACCCAGTAATATCTTTTCTAGGACTATATCCCAAAGAGATCATATAAATTGGAATGGGTCCCACATGTACAAAAATATTTATAGCTGCTCCCTTTGTGGTGGTCAAGAACTTGAAATCTAAGGGATGTCCAACAATTAGAGAATGGCTCAACAATTTGTGATATATGACTGTAATGGAATACTATTGTGCTGTAAGAAGTGATGAAAAGAAAGATTTCAAAGAGGTGTGGAAGGACTCATGAACTGATGCTGAGTGAAAGGAGTAGAACCAGAAGAACTTTGTACACAGCAAAACCCACAGTGTGCCAGGAACTTTTCTGATAGATTTAGCCCTTCACAGCAACACAAGATCTAAAAAATTTGCAATGGATTCTTGAGGCAAAATGTCACCCATATCCAGAGAAAGAAGTAGGGAATTGAACTGCAGAATGAAGTAGACTATTTTCTCTTGTGTTTTGTTTTGGTTTGGTTTCTCTCCTGGTTTTGTCCCATTCATTTTAATTATTTCATGCAACCTGACTAAGGTGAAAATGTATTTAGTACGAATGTATGTGTTGAACCCATATAAGATCATATGCTGTCTTGGAGAGGGAGAGAAGGGAGGGAGGAGGGAAGAGGAGAAAATCTGAAATTTATGGAAGTTATTGTAGAAAACTGGAAACAAATAAATTTATTAATAAAAAAAACTAAAGTGGATCTCTGCTTCTGGGGCACAGAGAGCTTTGTCTTACATTTCTTGTATTGAAAACTGGAGGGTTTTGTTGTGGTCTTTGATTCTTTCAGCTAGAAGCTAGAATGCTGCACCTTATTTGGTGCTGAGGTGACTGGTGTGTGCTAAGGCCAGGGCCAGGTGAAACCTTTCTGAGTTTCCCCAGGGTTACACTGAAGCTCACTGTGTGAGGTATGTAGTAGCAGTGGTCTGGTCACAGAAGGTCTTCTCCTCCCCTAGGTCTGCACTACAGCACAGAGAATCTCAGCAGGTGGTGAATCCCCATCTGCGCTGATGTCTGTCCAATTTCCCCGGCTATGCTGAAGCACCGTTGGGGTCCTTTGCAGTTATGGGCTCCACCCTCCTGGTGCTCAGGATCTCCTCTTGATTTGCTGAGGGCTGTCTGGGACACCTCTAGTCCCACACTTGTTCCCTTCAGCCATGGCAAGAGGGACTCTTCCCCTCTCTCTCCCAGGCCTCCCAAGCTTTTAGACTGCTGTGCCCCTTCTGCTCATCCCACTATTCCAGGATTTTTCCTAGGGAAATATTTTCTGGGTTTTTTGAGATCAATACATGGAGCATGAGAGCACTTATAGTTTAATCTGCCATCTTGGCCCCTGGAAGTTCAAGTAGGTGACTTTCAAACATAGTCACAGGAATGGCTACTGCTGTTACCCATTCTGCTCTCTCATTCAGTTCCACTGGATTCCCATCCTGTGCTGATATCTTTGAGAATCTGCACTGCTGCTGCTTCTTCAGTCCACCCCCACAGTGCCTGTTCTGCTTTGCTAATGCTTCAATTCATTATTGATTGGAGAAAGGCAAATTAAAACAATTCTGAGGCATGACCTCAAATCTATTAGACTGGCTAATAGAACAGAAAAAGAAAATCACAAATGATGGTGGAATGTTGGAAAAAATGAGCCATTGATGCATTGTTGGTGGAGTTGTGAACTGATTAAACCATTGCATAGAGCACTTTGGAACTATGCCCAAAGGGTCATAAAACCATGTATACCCTTTGATGTAGAAATACCACTATTAGGTGTGTATTCCAAATGAGATAAAAAACATAAAGGAAAAAGACCTATATGTACAAAACTATTTATCGAAGCTCTTTCCTAGGGACAAGGAATTGCAAATTTAGGGGATGCTAATAAATTGGAGAATGGCTGAACAAATTGTGATATGTTACTATGATGAAATACCATTTTGCTATAAGATACAGGATGCTCTCAGGAAAACCTGGAAGCAATTTAAAAAGCTGATGCAAAGTTAAATGTACCATGTATACAGAAAAAAGCTGCATTGTATGATGCTCAGCTGTGAATGACTCAGCTATTCTTAGAAATACACTGACCCAAGACAATTCTGAAGGACCTATGATGAAAAATGCTATCCATCCCCAGAGAAAGAACTAATGGTCACTCGTTACAGATTGAAGCTTGCTTTTATTTTTAACTTTAGTTTTTGAGGTCTTTATTTTTCTTCTTTTGGCTTATGTTTTCTGTCACAGTATCACTATTATGAAAGTGTTTTGCATGACTACACACATATATCCTATCATATTGCTTGACTTCTCAATAGGGTAAAGGGTTAAGGAAGGAAGAAGGGAGATAATTTTGAAAAATAAATTTTGTAAATGAATGTTAAAATTTGTTTCATATGCATCTGGAGGAAAAACAAAGCACCAAGCAAATTTTTAAAAAGAAAATAATAATGCAAAACCTATTGAATGAAAAAAACAAATACAGCTTAGCTATGTTGTGTCCAATTTTCACATGACAAGTCTCTGTGAATTCAATAATTTTACTGGTAATAACTTACACGAATATAGAGTTTTTTATTATACAAAGTATTTTCCTCCAAATAACACGGAGAGTTAAGTTGTATCACTACACCCATTTCACCCCTGAGTAAACTAGGGCATGAAGAAGCGAAATTCCTTCCTGGTTCTGTTCACTGTGTGTTCCTAGACATGTCATTTAACCTCCATTGAGATTTTTCAGCTATGAAAATAAAATAATATTACTTTTACTTTCTTTCTCACAGAGTTCTTATGAGGAGAGTACTTTTTAATCCTTAAATTACTATAGAAATGTGATAGTAGTTAAAGTCAATAGCAGAATTAGAGTTTAAACCTAGTGTTCTATCCCCAAACCTCATGGTCTTTCCGACACATTATGTATGCAGTATGCACCAGAGGTTTTTACTTTTCTTAATTTTTTTTCCTCCAGACAACCTTCTACATTTGCCTGCCAAAACAAGTACTTCTATCATTTTCTAATGGGAGAGAGAACAGCACAAGTAATTAGAGGGAATGAGCAGAGAAGAAGAGAAAAGGCAGTGAGCAGGCAGTGGGGCTGGCTGAAACCTCCAAGGAACAGAAGGTGAGGCATGGTGACAGATGTCTTTGTTGTGTTATTTGTTAAACACCGTGCACTCGCCTCTCCCGACATTTTGCAGCCTGCCTGTACATTCACCAGATATGTTGGCAGCAGAGAGCATGCCTGATTTTTTTTTTTTTTTTTTTTTGCATAGGAAGGAGGTTGCTTAGAGGAATGCATTTTGGGGATATCCCTGAAAATTTCTCTATCCAAAACTTTTTCGACTACTAACCTGCCACAGTGCCTGAACTTCACAACCAATACAAGGATTCATCACATTGTCTCCAGCAATTTCTTTTCAATATAAACATACCCTTAGGAAGACAACATACTAAGTCATCATATGGCACAGGAGAATTAGCATAGTAGAACAAAAAAGGTTATGGTTCAGAATCTGAAAACTTGAATTTTCATCCCAATTCTTTCATTTTATGTGTGACTATAAAATCTGAAGCTCTCCAGTATGCATCAAAGTCAGTATAACAATCTTATCTAATCATGGTCTCAGAAATGAAGCCTAGGATATCGATGAGGTAGCGGTGCCCCTATCATGAAAGAATGACTCTCAGGAAAAGGGAGGAATTAAGGCTAACTACAGTATACTGGACAGGATCAGTGCTGTTTCAGCAAACAGAAGATTTCACATCCTTCCCATGTGTCAGGAACAGACAAAGCATGACAGAAATAGGGTGATCTACTGGAGTTCCTAATACAATCAAATAGTTCTTAGGAGCTAAGTCTTACTTCAGACTCAATTACTCTTAATAGACAACTGGGTTTGCCAATAAAAATAGCAAGCCAGTCCAATGCTAATTAGAAGTAACCACTATTTTTCTGACATGGAGCTTTATCCCTAACACTTCCTAGAATGTCCACATTTTTGTCACCATACAAATCTTAGTTCTCATGTCAGATTCTTTGTGACCCATTTGAGGTACTCTTGGCAAAGAAACTGGAATGGTTTGCCATTTTCTTCTTCAGGACATTTTACAAATAAGGAAACTGAGGTGAATGGGGTTAAGTGACTTGTCCAGGGTCACACAGCTGGTAAGTGTGTGAGGCCAGATTTCAACTGAGAAAGATGGGTCTTCCTGATATCAGACCCAGTACTCTATTTTGCCATCTAGCTGCCTTAATAAACTAATAGATTAAGCTAAATATCCCTTAGCCATAGTGTTGTAAAGGCTAGTCACCATTCATTTTATCATGAGCCTTAGTCATAATACTGGCATTGAAGGTATTCAAGTAACAATTTTTAGGCAGTCAATAAATATTTATTAAGCTCCTACTGTGCTAAGTCCTGGGGACACAAAAGGAATTAAAAGACATTCCTACACTCAAGGAGTACACATTCTAATAGGGGAGAGAACAAACATATGTGTATAAATAAGCTATATATAGATGTAGTAAGGTTGTTACCTACATATAGCATGGGGTTGTTGTATGTCTCAAAGGGAGACAGAATAAACATGTCTAGCCTCTTCTTCCCTCATATTTCTCCAAGGGAGACTTAATTTTTATCAAGAGAGGGATCAGGAGGTAGAAGGCAAAAGCTGAACATTATTTTCTCCTCAGAAAGAGGAGATACTGGGCTAGAATTAGACAAGTAGTTAGGTTTATATCTATAGATAGATAGATAGTTAGATAGATAGATAGATAGATAGATAGATAGATAGATAGATAGATAGATAGACAGATAGACAAATAGACAGATAATCTGCTTCTCCCTTAAATACTATTAGTCTAGGAGCTATAGTTTTCAGGTTCAGATTGATCTCATCACTGTACTTTAAATGGGAAAAGGAGATTCTAAGCTTTGTATTCAAGGCTTGATTTGTTTGCAACCAAATTCCAGTTCTACAATAAACAAAGAGAATAAGTATGAAAAAATCCTCAATTTACCTAAGTCAATATTAAAACATAAATCAGAGGAAGTATACATTTGTGAGTATAAATAAAGCAAAATAGAATGAGAATTCTGCCATCAGGGACAAGGTTACTCAGCTCAGCCAAGAGAGAGGTCCATATCTCACTCAAGGGGATATTTCCTGAAGTCTCTATTGTAATAAGGAGAGACAAGCTTATCATGGAGATTCCTGATTTCTCTGGTGTTGATTTCTTCCCAGAGTCTTAGTTTCCCTATAGCAACCTGAAGAGGAGGGAGGGTGCATCATCCATTTTCTCTTGAAGCTGAAAATCAGAAACTCCCAAATGAACTGCAGAGTCCAAAGAAGTTGGAGGGATTGACAATATTTTCAAATCTACCAAGACCAAAATTTTTCTCTCTTCTATTCTCACCAAGTCTGCTCTAGTTTCACATATGCGTTGGGCATTGATCTCCACCAATGATGACAGAGTCTTATGCTAAGGAACTTTGGGATACAGGTTACATTTCTACCCTATATTGAAACTTTGCAGTGCCTTGCAAAGATCAGATAGGGCAAGTTCAAACCTATAACTGTATAGCATCAGCACTTTAAAACAAGGGAGATTTTTCTAGCTTCCCAAATGACTAATCTTCTGCATCATTGAAACTGAAATAAAGCAAATGCACATTAATTGCAACTGTAATAGGCATGGTTCTATGCAAAGCATCACCTGGGAGGATATTACAGGAACAGTATGATTAATTATATACAGGGCATATATAGCCCAAAACTGTCTAATAATACAAATAATAAATGTATGCATATATATGTACATATATATGCATATATTGACATACACAGACATAACACGCACACACACACACACACACACTTCCTCCAATGGATAAGTGGAAAACTCTAGAATATTATAAAGATATGAGTTATTGTTATTCATTTCTTAACAAAAACACCAAATTGGAAGAGTGAGTGCAGATAGCAATGAGTAATCAGTCAACTTTGGGTTGAACATTAAGTATATAGCTATTTGAATAAATATTTGAATGTTTCTACATTCCCATGATGCTATAAATTCAATCACTTCTCCCAACAGCAAATATTCCATACTCATGGTTCTAGCATCCAAATACAATATCACTTAATGAGTCTTCAGCAATTTGAGCATTATCTCTACTACTCCCTTCTATCATATTTGCAGAAAGAGCTCTATGCAGGGGCATCAAGGAGGGTCATTCCACCTCTGTTTCCATGACTACCTCCATATGAAAGCCATCTCATTCCAGAGCCTGTAGCTCTGATATAATGGTCCCCAATCTCATACACTGTTCCCCTCAGGACACTGTGACTTTTACTGAAATTCCACTCAACCTGGCTTAATGGCAGGGCTTTCAACAGGTATCTTTGGCACAAATTCTATCTATTTCCAACTGTTCAGTGCCAGGATAGTGATTGCTTTAGGGCTGATGACAGGGCAAAAAGGTTCTTGCCAGAGCAAAATAAAAGCAACAACAGCACAATATTTTATGTGGACCAATTCTTCTGGATTCCAAAGTAGATACACATATCACAGACTTCTCCTCCCTCCCGAACCCCAAGACAATCTCAGTCTCCAAAATGAATTTTCTTTGTTTTAAAGTTCAGTCTTTCCTTATTGCTGAGCGAGAGTTTAAAAGATCAGTGGCTTATTGAATCTGACATGTGAAAAAGGAGAACTGGAAATAGCTGGGTTTACTAAACTGTTAGAAAAAAGGATAATTTTAATTAACCCAATCCAATTCAGAAAGAATTTATTACATGACTACTCAATGTAAGAATCCATGTGGGGAATATATTCAGAGGAATAATTACCCAATCCAAATCCACAAGAAGTTCATAATATAAAATCAGGGAGAGGCATAATATATACATACATAAGTAAGACATTATATGGATACAGACTAAAAAGTCTTCCACAATTTTCTAGGAAAAGAATGAGAAAAATCATAAGAATAAAGGAAAAATTCAAAATAGTAATATTTGAATTGAGTTAAGAAAACTTTTTGAAACCAACTTTGATACACTGAACTCTTCTCAGAAATGCAATCATCTAAGACAAGTCCAAAAGACATGATAGAAAAGGCTATTCACATCCAAAGAAAGAACTATGGAGGCTGACTGAATGACTAAATGCATATTGAAGCATATTATTTTCTCTTTTCTCTTTTGTTTTTCTTTCATGTGGTTTTCCCCTTTTTTCTGATTCTTCTTTCACAACATGACTAATGTAGAAATATGTTTAATATGTTGTACATGTATAGCCTATATCAGATTGCATGCTATCTTGGGGAAGGGGTGGAAAGAGAGGAGGGAAATTTTGGAACTCAGAATTTTACAAAACTGAATGTTGAAAACTAAAAAAAAATGGAATAAGAAAAGAGAAAGCTTTCTGGAAACAGAATCAAGATCACAGCAACCCAGCTGAATTCTCCTAATATTCTCCTCCAAATAACTTCAAAATATTACCTGAAATTAACTTTAGCAGTGGTAGAGCCAATAAAGATCAGAGTGAGATGTTATTCCAGCATAACTCTTAAAAAGTCTTCAGGAGTGGTCTCTGACATGGTGATGGATACAGGTCAGGAACACAGAACACACACTAACAGTGGGCCATGGAGGCCTTGACACCAGCAACTACAGCTTCAGGAGCTCTCAAAACAAAGAAAGTAAAGCTTCAAACAACTTGTAAGAAAAAGTTTTACAGAGGATTCCTTGCTGGTGCTGGATGAAGCTGACATTGATTAGCAACTCTGTTGCCTATATAGTTTTAAATTGAAGTTCCAGCTCAAAGAAGAATGCTTTTGATCAGTTCCAAAAGAGCAAGGGCCATGGTCATAGTTCCAGGGCCAAGAAAATAGCTACTGCTTGTGCTTGCACGAGATCAGTGGTTCTTCTTGGGTAAAGACTGAATTCAGACTAGCAGAGGAGAGAATACACCCCTCTCCAGATCACACCACCTTGGAAACACCAAAAAATAGCAAACTTCAGAACTAATTCTGAAAACAGCAACACAAAAAAGCTTAAAGTTGGAACAAAGACTCCTCACTCCTAGATGATCAGAGACCAACTTTAACATAAACTTCAAAGTAAAAACAAAAAGGTTGGAAAATGAGCAAACAGCAACAACAGTGACAGCAAAATAAATTGACTGTAAAAAGCTACTGAACTGGCAGGGAAGACCACGGCATAAACTCAGAAGAAAGACAACCATATGAAAATAGTTATAACAAAAGTCTCAAAGAAAATTGCAAAATGAACCCAAACTGAACAAAAATTCCTGAGTCAAAAAAGAGATGAGTGGTAGAGAAAGAAATGGGAAAAGAAAAGAGTGATGCAAGAAAACTACAAAAAAGAGAATCCACACCTTGGTAAAAGAGGCAAAAAAAAAAAGCCCTGAAGACAATACTGTAAAAAACTAAAATTGGCCTAATTGTAAAAGAGGTGCAAACATTCACTGAAGAAAACTTCTTAAAAAGGAAGATAGGCCAAAAGGAAGCTAAAGTAAAAAAATATCACTGAAGAAAGAAACTCATTAAAAAAAACAGTATTGGCCAAATGGGAAAAGAGGTACAAACTCTCACTGAAGAAAATAATTATTTAAAACTTAGAACTGGGCAAGTGGAAGTTAATGACTTCATGAGACATTAAGAAATAATAAAGCAAAGTCAAAAAAATTAAATTATAGAAGAAAATGTGAAACATCCCATTCAAAAAACAAGTGACCTGAAAAAATAGATTGGGGGGAGATAATTTAAGAATAATTGGACTATTTGAAATTTGTGATCAAAAAAATTCCTATTATTTGTCAAAAAATAAGTGATACTGATCAGAAGCGAAACAAACTTGAGAGAGAGATAAGAGGAAATACACAGTATTCATAACTGTAAATGGTATGAGCTGACCTGTAAGACTAGAAATCAAAAATGTGTTTGAAACAAAAAGACACATGTAGAGCTTAAATTGTGGTAAAGAATTAGAGCATAATCTATTATGCTTTAGCTGAAGTGAAAAAAAAAATGACAGGGACCACAATCATGATCTTGGACACAATAAAACAAAAAGACCTCATTAAAAGAGATTATCAGGGAAATTAAATTTTGCTAAAAAGATACCATAAACAAGGCTGTGATGTTTAAGAAAAAATAATTTACAAAGTTTCTCTGATAAAGGCCTTATTTCTCAAATTATGCATACATATATGCCTATATATATATATATATATATATATATATTTGTATGTATGTATGCCCGTGTGTGTATCTGAGCAAAATTTATAAAAATAAGAGATACTCCCCAGTTGACAAATGGTTATAGGATATAAACAGGAAGTTTTCAGAAGAGAAACTCAAAGCTCTCTATAGGCATATGAAAAAATACTCTATATCAATAGAGATTAGAGAAATGCAAATCTAAATAATTCATAAATTCCACCTCACATTGATCAGAAATGACATGTTGGAAGGGATGAGGGAAAACATGTACACTAATAAAATGTTGGTAGAATTGTAAACTGGTTCAACCACTTTAGAAAATAATTTGTAACTATACTCAACGAGCTGTCAGATTACACATACCCTTTAACCCAGCAATACCAAAACTATGCCTATATCCCAAACAGATCAGAAAAATAAGGGGGAAAAGATCTGTATGTATAAACATATTTATCGCAGCTTTTTATGTGGTGGCAAAGTATTGGACATTAAGGGGATTTTCATTAATTGGGCAATGGCTGAAAAAGTTATGACATATGATTGTGATGGAGTACTATTGTGTTTGAAGAAATGACAAGAGGGTGGTTTGAGAAAAGAAAAGAAAAGAAGAAAACATGGTAACACCCATTTGTACTGTTGTAAAGTGATGAGAGAAGTACTTGAGGTTATTGAGCACAGTAAAGGCAATGCTATAATATGATCAACTGAGAAAGACATGGCAATTCTGATCAACACAAAGATTCAGGGCAATTTGAAAGGAAGCATAATGGGAGAAAAATGCTATCCACCTTCACTGATACAATTGATGAACCAGGGATGAGGCACCTACAGCCTCAAGGCCACATGTAGCCCTGTAGGTCCTCAAGTGCAGTCCTTTGACTGAATTCAAATTTCACAGAAAAAAAATTGTTCTGTAAAACTTGAATTCAGTCAGAAGACCCAACCCACAGACCTACAAGGCCACATATAATCTCAAGATTCATACTGTGATGAACTCAGAGTACAAATCAAAGAAAAATTTTCATTTTAGTTTTATTTTTTAGCTTTTTGAGATTTGTATTATTTCATATATATAATAGGGGAGGGAAATAATTTAGAAAGAAAATTAAAAAGTGTTAAAATATTTTTTAAAAAATTATTCAGCAAAACTGAGGAGGTAGTGCATTCTAGGTGGTAGGGATGACTTGTGCAAATACACAGATGAAGAAGGGGTTAGGTGTAAATCCTGGCACTGACACATTTTAATTGCATTATCATGGGTGGATCGGTCGAAATATCTGTTCCCTCTAGGCATTCCTTTCACCTCTTTAAAGTTGTGGATTATAGATGGGATGCTAATTTGCTTAACTAGAGAAAGCAACACACTGCTAGTCCCTCTCACTAAAAGCATCACACATGTGGACCAAAAAAATGGAAGTATTCTTAGATATAGGATGAGAATGTAAGACGGGAAAAACACTATCTAGAGATAATACATACCAGTCTATTCATCTTATAAATGAGGAGGATAAAATGATGATCAAAGAAATGCAGGGCATTCCCAAGAAAATGAAGTTAGGGAAAATGAAACAAAGTATTTATAGAGTTTTTCAAACCTTAAAACACTTTAAGTAAATAGTAGCTCTTATTAGTAATTGTTGATATGGGACTTAAATTTAGGTCTCCTGTCTCATATCGAATCCTCTTTCTTGTAATAAAAATCTGCTTTTCTGAGGTTCTGACTTATGAGTTGTTTTGCAGACATCATCTGGGTATCTTCACCTTGCTGCCTTCCTAGAACTTGAGCTCATTTTTTTTCAGAAGTCAAGAACTAAAGCATTTGGCCCTCTTCAGTTTTAATTCCCAAACTATTCACTTCTCTTAGCATGCTCTTTCTCCTGTCTTCTATTTTGATATCTTCCTGTTTCTTTTCCCCTTTCCTCATATGCAATTTATCTTTCAAGTCCTCAATTCAGAAAATGATCTTTCCTTCCTTAAGATTTCTATAGCAACACTCTGTACCCATAATAAATTAACATAGACTTAAAGACTGTTAGTTTTGGAAATGACCTTAGAAATACTCTACAATCCCTATATTATAAATGCAAAATTTTTTTACAGAGACAGGCACTGACTTGCCCAAGCACACCCACAGCGTGTCTGAGTGGGGAATAGAATCTCCTGATTCCAAGTCTAAGAATCTTCCCATCACACCATGATTCCCCCATCATCCATTCTATATTTAGGTTTTTTTTTTGTCTTATCTCCCCAATTAGACTATAAGTCCTATGAGACCAGGGACCTATTTTTTTATTTCCCCACAGTTCTGTATACCACACAAGTGCTCAGTAAATATGTATTCAGTGAATAAGTGATCTTTCAATTATAAGGCCCTAAATGGAGTTTTTACATTTCTTAGGATCTCCCACCCAATCAGAAATCACTTGTCTCCCTTGGGGGCTGATGCTATCTCTTGTTATTGTAGGGCAGCAGGCTGACAAAGGGATGGATGGTAGAGTAGCTTCATTAAGAAGGATGGATGTAAAACGGCAGCAAGTCTTTGCTGAGCTTTTGAAAGTGAAACAGGATAATTGCCACAGTTACAATGAGGCTGATCAAGCTGAGAGAAACAAGTTTCCAATTGTTCCAATCAGTCCTAATCCGGCAGAGTTATTAGCAATGCTCTACCCCTGGTGTGACTGCATCTGCTAACTTGAGATAATGATTTATATCACAGTTTATGAAGGTTCCAATTTGTCCTAATTCAATAAGTGAAAACCAGCAGACATGCATCAGACTATATGACCTGAAGCATCTTCCAATACTCCTTCTCAGTGGGCCCAGGATGGGGCTATCTAATGGTGTTCTCTGCAGTCAGAGGCAGAAGGGAGACAAGAAGTGGGAAAAAGGGAGGCAATTCTTAGGCTCCAGTAGGCTCTTCACACTATAAGAATCAAGAGCAATTTGAAAATAAATGAAAGGAAAGCCAGGAGGAAGCGATGTACAGATGGGAAACAATGTGGGTCTTCTAGATGATTCAGGTGTCAGTGAGCTGTCAGAATCCTCAGTTTGCCTTTTTTGTGCTCCTTTAGATATTCAGTATTCTTACCTCTGCCAGAGGGGAGGTAAAAGGATAGTAGGGACAGAGAAAACTACCTGAGGAGCCTGAAATTACTCAAAAAAGTCACTTGTTTGCACACAAAAGACCAGTTGTGATTGGTAATCTATTCTCTATCCTCAACTCCACTCCAGAGATGAACCGAGGCCTGGGAAAGACTTTAATTCATAAAGGCCAAGGTTATTTACTGCAGAAAGTATAGTCTCCTTACCAAGATGCAAGGACTATATAAATACACCTACAAACTAAAGTTTATAGAAATATAAACTGAAGCAATTGGGCAAATATTAATTGATCATAGATAAAATGATCAATGTAATAAAAATGACGATGCTACTTAAATTATTTGTCAAATTTATTGCCATACCAGATCAAACCACCAAGAATTACTTTTCAGAACAAGATATAATGAAATTGATGTGATAGGGGAAATGATAATCTCAAGGGAATTAATGGGAAAAAAAGTGGGAACAAAGGGAACCCACCAGCCTTTGATCTTAAACTATACTACCAACAATTCTCAAAACTATTTTGTACTGGTACTAAAAAAAAATAGAGGAATCTAGAGGAATCTATCAATAGAATGGATTAGGTACCCTATACAGCAAATTAATTGTCCAAATTGTCCCCAAAAATGTAAAGATCTCAGCTATGGGATAAGGACTCACTGTTAGACAAAAACCTGAGAAAATTAGACAGAAGTATAGAAGGATTTAGATTTAGAAGAACAAGTCACACTTTACCCCAAGATAACCTCTAAATAGTTAAATATAGTTACTTTTGAGGAGGTAAGTGCCACAGTAAGAAGCTATCTTAATGTGTAAGAACTTCCATTATTCTTTCATCCACACTCAGAAATATATCCTTTTGATGGATTTAGTGAAAAGAGGCAAGAATAAGTGTTTGTACGACAGGATCAACTCTAATAAGATGAAATTTTATAGGAATAAACGAAAAGACATATATTGATTGAAGAGATCAGTTTTACAAGTATAAAATTTCAGAAGCATAGCTATAGTGAATTTAAAGAAGAAATGAGCTTTAAGTTATGTGTAGAACAATGAAAATAATAGTACATAGTAGAGAGGGGGAGAGAGAGAGAGACAGAGAGAGAGAGAGAGAGAGAGAGAGAGAGAGAGAGAGAGAGAGAGAGAGAGAGAGAGGAGGGGGGAGGGAGGGAGGTAATTTATAGGAATAAAGAAGCTCCAGTTCTACTTATTCTGTTCACTGATCAGATCCCATCTGAAAACTGAGTTCAGTTCTTGACATCATATCTTAGTAAGATCACAGATAAACTGATTTGTATGAAGAGAATATCAATTTCTATGGTGGTAGCTTTGATTTGCTGTTTTATGAGGAGCAGTTGAAGGAGCTAAAGATTCAGCTTGGAGAAAAGACTTGTTTATTGGAGGTGCTGATATTTTGTTGTTTACTTCTTTTTTTGGATCCTTTGAAAAACTGTGGGGGAAGAAGATTTGATTCATTTTGCTTGTCTTCAAAAGGCAAAAGTAAAAGCAATGAATGTATGTTGCAAAGAAGAAAATAAAGGCTTTATTTTAAGGAAGAAAGGTGAAATTTCTAACAAGAGGATGACATTTGGGGTCAGGAAACCTGATTTAGTTGTGGTACAAGTCTAGTATTGATAATGCTCAGAGATAGAGTATGCACACAGTTTAATTAAATTTTTTGTGTGTAATTCTAACCTGCTTTCCAAAATAGTTAGACCAATTCACAGTTCCATCAACAGTCAATTAATACTTTTACTTTCCTTAGTCTCTGAAACATGTCATTATTCATTTTTTTTCAAGGTTGTCAATCTGATAGTAATGTTTTACTTGGCTTCTCTAATTGATAGTGATTTGGAGGGTTTTTTTCCCCAAGATGGCTTTGATAATTTTTTTCTTCTGTAGAAAACTTCCTATTCATATTCTTTGATGATTTATTTATTGAGAAATGACTATTCTTATAAATTTGAGTCAGTCTCTAATGGTATCTTGAAAATGAGACCATCAGAGAAATTCATTGCAGTGTTTTCTTTCCAATTACCTGCTTCTCTTTTAACTTTAGCTTTTTTGGATTTGTTTCTGCAGAATTGTTTGAAGTTTGTATAATCAACTTAATGTAATAAATTTAATTTTATAAAATTGCTATTGGCTATTTTATTTTCTTTGATCTTCTCTATCCCTTGTTTTGTCATGAACTCTATCCCTATCACTTCCACAGGATTTTTTTCTTTACTGCTCTAATTTGCATCTATGCATTCAGTTTGCATATATACTATGTGTTCAGATAGATATGTATACATACATGCACATGTGGATGGAAAGATAGACATACTTTTATATCTAAGTCACACAATCACTTGGAGTTTATCTTGGTAAATGGTGTAAGATGTTGCTTTAAAACTGGTTTTACCAGACTGCTTTCCAGTTTTCCAAACAGTTATAGAATGTTTAATTCATACCCTAGTGTTTGGGGTCCTTGAGTTTACAGAGAAGTAGGCTGCTAGATTATTTGCAACTCTTTTTTAGGATACCTAATGTATTTCAATGATTGTGTTGCTCAGTCACTTTTCAATTATTTCCAACTCTTTGTGACATCATTTGGGATTTTCTTGGCTAAGATGCTGGGGTGATTTGCCATTTCCTCCTCCAGTTCATCTTACAGATGAGAAAGTGAAGCAAACAGGCTTAAGTGACTTCCCCAGGATCGCACAGTTAGTGTCTCAGGTCACATTTGAACTCAGGAAAATGAATCTTCCTGACTCTAGGCCCTGTACTATTTCCACTGCATTACAGCTGCCCTTGGAATGATCATCCTTTCTATTTTTTAAGTTATCATTTTGCTGATTATTTTTATAGTGTTTTCTTATGTGGTACTTCTAGGCCCCCTTCTTTTTCATTTTTTGTTTTATTGCCTCAGAGGAATCCATTTTCATATATGAGTTGGCTTCAATAGGCTCATCAATCAATCAAATTAACACATATGTATTACATATCTTCTATGTGCCAGGAACCACGCTCAATAAACTGGGTTTTCATTTCTAACATTCTATGACTCTGGGTTTCTAACATTGTCTAGAATATCTGTGTTTCACTGTTACTGGCTGGATAGACTGTCAATCAGAATCAGATCCCAGAGTTGCAGTGGCAAGTGGGTCACTATATTTTCCTGTCCACCTAATTATTACAATTTTAGAATAATATTTCATTCTGGTATTGAATAGACAATAAAATAAAATCTCTATATTTTGAATCCCTTTATCCACTTCCTGTACAAGGACAAAGAGAAGATACAGTCTCAGATTCCTGAGCAAATACTAGATTGGCAAATCAGAAAGTCTCCCGTTCTCTCTCCTGAAACATAACAAAATTCCCCAAGGTGAATGAGTGATCCATTGTTTACCCAGATCCCTATCTATGTGTTTTACACAAATACATTTAGAAAGTAGCTTACATTCTTATATTCTTTTTCTCATAAAATCATTTTGTGTATGTGTCAACTGTTGTATTTTTCTACCTCAGTAAATGATGTCATAGTAATAATGATAATAATATCAAGAATAAAAACTAACATTTATATAGCACTTGTTAATTATCAGATACTCAAAACAATCTTAGGAGGTAGGCACTATTTTACAGGCGAAGAGGCAGAAAAACAGAGGTTAATGACTTGCTCAAGATCACACAGCTATTAAGCATCTGAGGTTGAATTAGAACTCAATTCTTTTTGATTCTAGCTCTAATGTTTTATCCACTGTACCATCTGGTTTCTATATAGGATATGTCTTTCAGTGAATTTCATTCTAATTTTTAGGAAAATAAAACCTAATAGAGACATAGAAAAATTACTAATTAAAGTCATGCTGCTAGATGGTGCCAATGGATGGAAAGTGGAAAAGTGTATGTATTCAGGTAATCAGTCACATCAGAAAATATCTGATAAAATTCCAAGGACTTCTCAAATGATAATACTTAAATTAGCATTTGAAAGAGACTTGTACCTATTTAATAAAGCAATACTCACTTCACATATAAATATAAATATGAAAATAATGTATGTATTGACATATATGTATATATATATGTATTCATACATGTTTATGCTTATATACACATTCACCTGTCTGGTAGCAGAAGAAAAATGTTTATTCTTTATTGCTTCAGAATGAAGAATTAGAACTACTTAGAGGAACTTACAGAAATGTAGATTTATACACAATATAAGGCAGACCTTCCTAATTATTTGAGCTACCCAACAATGAATAAAGAGTTCCAGTAAAGTAACAAATCCCTTGTTACTCAAAATCTTTATGCAGATGCTAAATGACCACCTAAAGGGTATAGTATAGAGATTCTTGCAGTGGGTAGAAGTATAGGTCACATGGCTTCTAAGTTCACTTTTAACTCTGAGATTCAAGGCTTCAGTTTTGAAACTTTCTAATTTCCCTGGCTGTGGTTTGGCTAAAGAAAGTTGTGCTAAATACACATCTGTTCACATTGGCAATGCAAAGGACCATGGGGTGTACTTGCACAGGCAAGGCAGCTGACTTCATAGCAGTAGGAGAAGAAAAAATCAGGCCAAAAAGTTCCTCTGTGTTTGGTGGACCAAATTAATTGGGAACTTTCCAGTTGGCACTTGGATTGGCACAGTCAACTGGGGGAAGGAGGAGTGACATGGGATAGGGTCAATGAAACTGCCTTTGCCAAGTTTCTCTCTTTTTTATCCTGTTCCTTCAAAGCTCACATTGTGAATAGCTTAGAAAAGTCATAGAATTAGAGCTGGACGAGATACAAGAAATCATTCAGTTCAACCCTATGATTTTATGAAGGAGGAAACTGAGGTTCAGAAGACCAAAAGAACTTCCCCAAAGTCACATACAAGTCAATGACAGATTTAGGATCTGAACTAAATTTTCCTTATTACAAATCCATGGCTCTTTCTACCATATCAAGTCCAATGGGGTGGGAAAAGGGTTAATACTTCCCATCATAACCACTGGGCTGGTGCATATACTTTTATTCAGTTTTCCTTTTATCCTTGCCCTCCAAGGCCATGTGATGTAGTGGCAAAAGCACTGCATTTGGAGATAGAGAAGCTGGATTAAAATCTGACTATTCTTACTTCATACCTATGTGATCCTGGGGCAGGTCACTGAACTTCTGAGAGGGAGGGAGGAAGGGAGAGAGAGAGAGAAAGAGAGAGAGAGAGAGAGAGAGAGAGAGAGAGAGAGAGAGAGAGAGAGAGAGAGAGAGAGAGAGAGAGAAGGAATTAGATGCAGAGAATCTCAAAGATCCCTTCTAGGTCTGAATCCTAGGATTTGGGGCATTTTCTCTCTGGGAATTATCAGCATAGCCTGTTCTTCACTTAAAAAAAATAAATGCTAACTGTCCCCAGCTTACAAACATCAGTGGAAAGAGACATAGAGTGACCTGAGTACCACAATTTTGCTTTGCTCTGAAATAGCCCAATGTTGGATTATAGAAACATATTGGAATGAGGGAGCCAAAGCTCCTTGGGTTGACTAGAATGACGGGGGTTACACCTGCAGGACTCAGGACTAGCTGACAGAAGAGGTAAGACAGTCAGGATAAAGACACCAGCTGGGTAAATGCAGCCTTGATAAGTATAATTGAAAATAAGACGTCTTTTCTTTCTGTCCTGGACCCTTATGTAGAGAGGGTGTCTCAAGCTTTCGGGAATCTTCTGGCATTGCAGAGGAACACAAGTGTTGCTGTTCAACTGGGGAGGGGGTAAATGATTCTCTTCGCATCTATCACCAATGAGGGAGCAGCTGAGGGGGAAAGTTATTGCTTAGAATTTTGGGGAAGGGTGGATTGGTGTCCAGCAGTAGGCCTATTGTTATTGAATAGTGCAAGATCAAAGATACAGAGCTCGACCTTGTAGAAAATATTTAGTTCAGGTCTGGAAAGTCAATGGCTGTAGTTAACTGTTTAATGTTTGGTGTATGATGTTTGGGTGAGTGCACAAATTAGGAGGGGATGGAAGGAATGGTTATAGCATGGACTTTGTATTACATGAGAGAAGACTTAAGGTGAAAGTGTAATGCTAATTGTTTTCAAGCACTGGAAGTACTTTCGTATGGACGAGGAATTGAAACTCTTCTGTTCGGCCCATACAGAAGCATGAGTCAAAGGTACAAAGAAACGGAACTAGGCTGGATATAAGGAAGACTTCCTAATACATAGAACTGTCTAACTATGGAATAGCCTCTTTTAGAAGTGTTGAGTTCCCTATCACTGTAGGTCTTCAAGGTGAGTCTATGTGAATATCTATTTGAGAAGCCATGGAGATCTTTCTTGGTTATTCATGAATTGAATAACTTGGCCCCTGGGGTACCTTCCAACTCTAAGGGCAGTGTAAAAGAACGTCTAATTCAGGGCCATAGGGAGATATGGATTCATGAACAGGCTTTGACATTCCCCAGAGTTGGGAGCAGGGGGATGGGTGGGTGGATGGGGATTGGGGATGCAGAAGGTTAGAGTTAAGAATAGAGAAGCTGTCTATAGAAATGGAAGCAATCCTTAAGGATTACTTAGTCCAGTCCTCTCATTTTACAGATGAGGAAACTGTGGACAAGAGAGGTAATGTGGTATAGGGAAAAATAAAAACCTACATTTACGTGAAGGCTATTTGACTTCAGATCTAGAGTGAAAAGATTCACAAATGACAAGATGAAAGGGAAGAAGTAAATCAATAATTTCCAACACAGAAACATCAACTTATTACCCACACTAAAATGTCATGACAGACGATAGAATCATCATATGGCCATTTCAATTTAAACACACATACACACACATACTGGGGTTGGATAGATTACTTTATTATTTTTGTAACTGTAAACGTTTTAATAGCCAACTACCATCCCCTTTCACTTCCCAAATCTCTCCTAGAATTCTAATTCTTTGTCTTTCTCTCTGTGTCTTTGCATATTTATCTATTTCTCTGTCTCTGTTTTTCTCTTTGCTCAAACCCCATATCAGGCTGCATGAAAATGTTTTCAGCATAGTATGGGCCACATGTTTGAAACATTACATATTCCATCTATGACAATAGGGGAGATGTAAAAACAAGAGCTATTAAATATTCATTGCTGTCATCTGTTCAATTTTTATTTTAATTTATTTACAAGTCTTTATAAGGTGGAAGTTGTACTCCAGGATACACCTGGAGTTTTTGCTATTGTTTTTCTCTTTCTTTCCCTCGTCTCCTGTCCACTTCCTCTGTGTCTTCTGGGTAAACTGAGAATAAGCCCAGAAAAATGATTAAATATTCTTAAGGGGCATTTATGGGAACATTCCCAAAGTACATGGCACTAGTAAACCAAATAGTACATCCATTCATGAAGAATGGTTTTAGGAAGATTACAGGACTTACAAAAAGTGGAAGAAAAGTATAGAAGAAGCACTGGAGGGGGCATCAGTAGATTACAAATGGGTAAATAGCCCCTTGCAGGGCTACATAGGAAGTAAGAAAGAGTATCTCGTGGATCTACTAAAATGTAGCTGACTTTTACTTGTGAAGTAGAGAGTGGTGCCAAACTCTCCTATCAACCCTGGATGGGGGCTTGCTACTGAAATCCTACTCTATCCCTGAATCCTTAATTTGACCATGACAGATAATTAAGATGCTTTCTACTACTGCCAGATGTTAAAGACTATCTTAAGACCAAATCTGGCAATATCATATAGCATGACATCTGTTACTTAAAGCTGATCTCTCTATGCAGGAACAGATCAACAGGCCCAGATGGATTAAAGCTTCAACTTTTACTATATATTTTACAGTCTGAAATGGCAGGCAATAATGCAAATGGGTGGTTGTTTCATTTATTTTTATTTTAAAAATATTCTTCCACTCATTTTTCTGCCACCATGGCTAAAACTGGAATTAGTAATAGAAATCTAGGGTGATGAAACCAATTGAAAAAGCCATTAGGTAGCAGTGGTGTAAAAGGCCTTTCACAGGATGAACTCTGACGTAGGTCTCATTGATTCACTTTCTTCCTAGCAGCACATGCCATTGGTCCTGCTAGCTGTCTGGGAGTCAGCATCTTGAAGATCCATTGGTTTCAGTCGGGCATGGAAGAACCAGCCACCTGTTAAATTTAGATTTCTTGAATCTGCCAACGGCCTGACACAATGATAAACAGCCACCGTTTTTAGCAAAGGTTGGGAAAGCTCAGTCATTCACTGTTAATTGCTTTATGGTACTGAACCATAAAAATGGCCAAGACTCAATTCTCTGCAATCTCCCAGTCATGCAGGGATAGGCACCCATCCCTGTGACATCAAGGTCTTTTCATCATTCTCCAGATTGTGGACCAAATTGTCATCTTCAGCAATAAAGTCTGTGAAGTGTCAAAACCAACCCTGAGATATCAAGGATCCAGTGGCAATGTCTTAGAGGATTTCTATTTCCCATCTTCTTAATCTGCCTTTCGTAATCATGGTCAGAAGCCAAATGGTCAAATGCTAGAAATTAAAGGAACTTAGACCACCTGTAAAGTCATTTGATAGATGTTTTAGGAGAGAATAAGCCCTAATTATAAATTACTTTTTGGATGCTAAATACAAAAAAAAAAAAATTAATTACATCACTTACCTCTAGAGTCTGATGCCATGGAGGATAAGCACCATGCTCTGCCACAAACTGTCTTTTGATATAATAGTGTCTCAAAGTTGGAAAGGACCTCAGGTATTATTTAGCCCAACATGTACTTTAACAAGAATCCCTTCATTGACATGTGCAAATAACCAGTCACCCCATGTATACTTCCAGGAACTAGACTCACTGAGGAGACTGTACTACTTTATAATGGCTCTAATGCTAAAAAGTATCACCAAGGCCATAGAATATTCTGCGTTTTGGTAGAGAAGTTGTGACATCAAGGACCCCATCATACACAGGAGAGCCTACTGTACAGGTTCTTAGATTTACTTTTCTAAAAGGAAAGCAACTTTCAAGGGATCAACAATTACTTTAATCAAGCACATATATCATTCACTTAGTTCAGGGGAAAAGTCAGCACCCTGAAGTTCAGGGAAAATACAAACAGAGAAATAAAGAGCAACTGACAGGGCTTCAAACTCTGACCATAAGTAATATACACATCACAGATAAACAGAAAATCCAACCTTCTCATCATACATACATAGTTACCAGAAAGAGATCCATCAACTTCTGGGTTTTCAAAGGAAGTACTTAGTGGCTACCCAGAGTTTTATGTGGCACACAAACCTTCTTCCAAAAACTAATCCCTAAAGCAAAACCTCACATCAGAGTATTTATATAATTTTTAGAGCCAGAGGGCATGACCCTCTGACCCAGGACTTCAATAGAAATTAACAAAAGGTTCTTGAGGCCTATTAATGGGAAGGGAAGCTGTAATTAACATTATGGAAGTATGGAAAGAAGAAAGAGGGAAAGGTGATCTATTTAGGAAAGAGCCATAAAGGCTCAGGACCCAGACAGGGTAGTGATGATGACAGGTTTCAGGTGAAGCAGAATCAAAATCTGTTCATAGTTAGAAGAAGGGCTAGAGTTATCGGTGGACTTAAATCAGGTGGCTATCTCCATGTGGCTCTCAGTCAAAGAGTTAGATCAACACTTGGTATCTAACTGGGATACATAAGATAGGAGGAAGCCAGAGTCTTGAGTCAGCATTATAGATAGTTGCAAGAAGTCAGAGAATGAAAAGGAGAAATGAACCATGTGTATGGTATAGAATGAAGCAATCAACTGGAAGATTACTTGCTAAAGGTTGCAAAAAAAGCAAAACTCAGTTTGATCTGGTCAATGTCAGATCTTCTGAGGTAATCTAGTGTAAATAGGACCATTTGTGACCATTGACATTATAAAATGTAACTATCAATCCAAAGTAACTAATACACTGATGTATGAAATGTCAGAACTGAAAGGTGACTTAGAAATCGACATTCTTATTTTATAGATAAGGAAACTGAAGTTTACAAAGAGGAAGTGACCTGCTTAAAATGAAGTAACTAATATCAAACTCATGTAGGAACCGTAGCATGATGAATTCTATCATGACATGTTGAAAATTAACTTTAAATTTATTTTATGGAATTTTAAGCTACTAACCATTAAAATGAAGAAATAAAAGTCACTATTGTCCTAAGCCGGACAATCCAAAGACAGGAGTAGTGAAGATTGGAAAAAGGTAATTTTTACAGATAAAACTCATTTTTTCTCCGTTCAAGACTCTATCAAATTGTTGGCAGAATTTAAGCTGAACCTATGCATTTTGATAGACCCAAGTATCTTCATCAGACTGTAGAGTACCCACCCAAAACATATATTTTAGGATTTGGTTTCACATCATTTGCTCTCTAGCAAGTAAAATTCTAATTCTCATAAATTTATGGATATATAGGCAAGCAGAATTGTTCTAGAATTAGAGAAATTGGCAAATGGAAATGAAATATTGCAACATAGCCTTGCTGTAAGTCCTATATCACAAAAGGTTAAGAAATTTATCCAAGAGATGAAGACAAACATGCTTCAATGGCCTAAGAACTCATTTGATTTAAATCCAATAGCTGGATTTTCAGGGAAAAATTGACTATTCATGAAAGATATGTTAAATATCCAAATATTTTACTAGTCCAAATTTAGTATCATAAATGCAAAAGTTGAAAGGAGCTTGAAGATTGCCTAATCCAGCCTCATCATATTTCTGATGAAGAAAAGAGGCTACACAAGGGAAATTAAAAGTGACTTGCCCATGATCACCCAGGTAGCATAAATTAGAAGGAGGATTGGAACCTAAGACCTCCATTCTTTTTCCACTTTTATTCCTTCACTATGTGATAAAAGCATTTCAGCATGAAGAATAAAATACTATGTGACAAAATCTTGGAAATACAATGCTATTTTTTTCTAAAATAAGTGAATGTGACAAAAGGGGAACATTTGGTACATGATTTTTTTTTAATTTAAAAAGTAGTGAGGTTTATTCGTGTCAGTACATTTAATAGCTTTTCCTCATCCCTAATAATTCACACAAAAGAATATTATAACATTTGTAGGCACTGATGTCTCTCTTCTAGTGCAACCATCCTGTACTCTGTATTCTAACCTTCTATGATAGAAGATCTCTTTAAACTTGAACCCTCTATGAATCTGTTACCTTCAAGTCAGTATTATTTCACTGCACCATAGTGACTTAATTTTACAAGGCCTGATTCAATCATGAAACAATGCACTTGCCAATTCACACTCATAGAGCATCCTCAGAAATGCAAAACCTTTTTTGAACTTCCTCCCTCCTTAGTCCTTCTAATTTTGGGTTTGTTTTTTTTTTGTCTATATCACCTTGGCCGTCCTGTGGACAATTTTAAAAGTGCACCCAAGCAGTGCAGGATATTTAATTCCCCTTCTGTCTACCTCACCAGTCACCCAGGTCAGAAACTTTGCAGAGCTCCTACAATTAAGGCAGATAAATAAAATCACATTGCTCATAATTACCTGGAACAATTCTGCGTAATTAGATGTTAAGTGTGGTATCCCCTCTCCTTTATGGCCCCAGATAAATACCTGAACCTCTGTCTAGAAAGGAGCTTAGTTGGAAATGTAACTGCTTTGTTGCTCACAATGTAATTAAATGCCATTAAAAAGCCACTAATTAGATCGTAAGTTTTAAATAAGTTGCCCTAATTACCTTTGGTACACGGTGCACTGAGTTGGGAGGGCACGTCCTTCAGAGACAAGGAAACTTGACTTGACCACTGAGATTGCTACTATGAGTTGGGACTAGGGCCTTCTTTTCCTAGTGAATGAGATGCAAAGGGAGAGATCATGTAGGGGTGGGGGTTCAGCGGGGAGAAAAAAAACTTGCATCCTCAATCAATGCTTTTGGCCTTAAGTCACTCCTACAACACATATGTGTGGTTATAAACACTGGGGAGAGGGTGAGGATGAGAACTGCAAAGCATGCACAAAACATATATAGTTTAGACTATTTCTGAGCCAGTTATCTCAGTAAAAGAAGGGGTTTGAGGGGAAGAGTAGGTAGGGTATACCTTACTGAAGAAGAGAGGCATTTAAGAATCTTCAACTTCCTCAAATACTACAGTCTTTTTGTTAGGGGGATAAAATGCAGTGCAATTTACAAAGTGTGGTACCCCAAAATGGAAATGTGAGGTAGGTAGTACATTTTTTGAGGGAGATGTGTCCAATAATTTCACCTGCATAGGGAACAAGCAGTGAGGAAACTTCCTCTACCAGTGAAAATTCTCAACTTCTTGGCAACATATAACATTAGAGAATTTTCTGGGACAGTGAGAGGTTGAAGGAATTATTCTGTATCATATAGCCAATAAGTGTTATCAGTAAGACTCCAATGCAAATGTTTTATTCACTACACAAACTGACTCTCAGAGCAAATATTATCTCAGTCTTATACATGAAGGAAGAAACATGAAGGAATTTGAGTGGAGTAACAAAGCTATTAAGAGTTTGATCTGGATTTGAACTCAGTTCTCTTTTTATTAAAAGGTCAAGACTTCTTGCCACTCTTCTACATGTCCAATTACATAGTGCAGTGGCATAGTGGATAGAGCACTGGCCCTGAAGTCACAGGACCTGAGTTCAAGTGTAGCTTCAGACACTTTCATTGAGGCAGCTAGGGGGAGCTTTGGATAGAGCATGAGTACAGAAGTTCAAATTTCACTTCAGACACTTGACACTCACTAGCTGTGTGACCTTAGACAAATCACTTAACCCCAATTGCCTTATCTGGGTCATCGCCAGTCATCCTGATGAATATCTGGTCACTGGATTCAGATGGCTCTGGAGGAGAAGTGAGGCTGGTGACCTGCACAGCCTGCCCTCACTGAAAGCAAAGTCAAGTGCAAGTCATGTCATTATTTCTCTGATGGCATGGTCTTCTTCAGCAATGAACAATGAACACACACAATGAACATTTGCAATTCAATTCAATCCAGAGATTTCCTGACAAATATTTAACATTTGACTCTCCAGAAAAAAAAAAGAAAATTTGCACATCTTCTTAAGTTTAACATGTATTATTAACTTTGCTCCATTACTTTCATTTAGAAAAGCAACAAAAGACCAAATCAATCCTTGATTTATATTATTTGCTGATGTCTGAGGTGCCAATGCTCCCACTTAAAAGAATAATATTTATCTCTCTCAAGCTGGTTTTAATTGGCTCTAGCCCACCCTTGATCAATTCTACAAATATTTATACATTGTCCACTACAGGGCAGTTCTTAGTTTAAGGAGATAGCATAGTATAGTGGAAAAAGAACTAAATATGAAGTAATAAATTCTTGGATCCAATCTTCCTTCACTTTTCCATGTAAATATTTTGTAATATGTAGAAGAGAATTGAAGGAAATTCAGAAGGAAACTGATGAGTTGGGCAGGTTTGAAAGTAATATATTGAATTTTTATACACTTTAAAATACAGTGAATGGAGAATCAGACTTTCACATGTAATCTTTTTTTTCCACTTTTGTGTATAAAAATATCCCTGTCTCTGTCTCTCTCTGACTCTGACTTTCCCTCTGTCTCTTTATCTCTGCCTGTCTTTGTCTCTGTTGCTGCCTCTCTATCTTTAACTCCATCACTCTACTCTCTCCTCTCTCTCTCATTTTCTCTGTGTTTTTCTGACTTTCTGTTTCTGTCTGTCTTTTTCTCTGTATATCTCTAATCCAGCAAATTTAGAATTAAAGAAAAAATAGCAATATCAAGAACAAAATGTGTATAATGGGAAAGCTGTTCAATTTAGGAGGAAAAAATGTGCCTCCTACCATTATCTTACATAGGACTATTGAACTGGGTAGAAGACCTACCAGCATAGGGGTACTCATTCTCTCACGTTTTCTCCCACCCTCTCTCCCACAAGTCTAGATCGTCCCAGAACCCATACAGGATTTCTGGGAGTCTAGAAGAGGCTAAATTAGTGAAGGTAACCAACCCCATGAGCTCCTTCGTTTCCCCGGGCTACTTAACTATTCGATAGTCTTAGATGAGATAGGAATGAATAAATTTATGTAGGAGTAGACCTAACCAATTATCCTGCCTTTACATCTAACAGTCCGTGGTCACTGCCATCTGAACTACTTATTTAACCAAAGGACAACTGGGCCTGGTCATCCAGGCAACATTGCTTGTTTAAGACTTCTAGACTTTTCCATCTACCTTGCAGATGACCTTTCTTTTGTGAATTTTCATCACCAGTTACAACATGAGTATTTTGAGATTAGGGACTATATTGTTTTTTCTGTTGCTATTTCTAGAACATAACACAGTCTGACTCATAGTAGGCACTTAATGCATACTTTTCCCCCTTCTTTCATTCATCTATTCATTCCATTTTTTCCAATCATTATTCATCATACTACTATCACTTCTTTTTTATCAATAGTTTTTTAAATTTAATTATTTTATTATTTACTTCATTTATACTTTTCAATATTGAGTTCCATGAATCTTCTTTTACTTTTTTTGAGTTTAGTTCTATTAATAAATTTATTTATTTAGCTTTTTACATTCATTTTCACAAAATTTTGGGTTCCAAATTTTCCCCCATTTGTCCCCTACCCCTACCCCAATACACCAAGCATTCTAATTTCCCCTATCACCAATCTGCCCTCTCTTCTATCATCCCTCCCTTCCCTTGTCCCCATCTTCTCTTTTGTCCTGGAGGGCCAGATAACTCATTATTCTCCATTACCCATATTTCTTATTTCCTAGTAGCAAGAACAATGCTCAACAGTTGTTCCTAAAACTTTGAGTTTCAACTTCTCCCCATTCCTCCTTCCCCAACTATTCCCTTGGGAAGGCAGGCAATTCAATATAGGCCATATCTGTGTAGTTTTGCAAATGACTTCATAAGAGTCATGTTGTGTAAGACTAACTATATTTCCCTCTATCCTATCCTGCACCCCATTACTTCTATTCTCTCTTTTGATCATTTCCCTCCCAAGAGTGTTGATTTCAAATTGCTCCCTCCTCCCATTGCCCTCCCTTCCATCATCACCCCCACCCTGCTTATCCCCTTCTCCCCCACTTTCCTGAATTGTAAGATAGCTTTTCATACCAAAATAAGTGTACATTTTATTCCTTCCTTTAGTCAAATGTGATGAAAGTAAACTTCATGTTTTTCTCTCAGCTCCCCTCTTTTTCCCTCCACTAAAAAGTCTCCTGCCTGTCTCTTCTATGAGAGATAATTTGCCCTATTCCATTTCTCCCTGTCTCTTCCCAATATATTTCTCTCTCACTGCTTAACTTCATTTTTTTAAGATATGATCCCATCTTACTCAATTCACTGTGTCTCTGTGGGAGCATGCATGTGTGTGTGGGTGTGTGTACCCAGATACTGAAAAGTTCCAAGAGTTACAAATATTGCCTTTCCATGTAAGAATGTAAACAGTTCAAGTTTAGTAAGTCCCTTATGATTTCTCCTTGCTGAGAGATAATTTACCCCATTCCATTTCACCCTCTCTCCTCCCACTACATTTCTCTCTCACCATTTACCTTAATTTCTTTTAAAATATGGTCCCATCCTAGTCACTTCACTCTGTGCTCTCTGCCTCTGTATGTGCGTGCATGTGTGTTTGTGTGTGCATGCACACATGTACATGTGTTTGTGTGTATTGGTTGGGCCCACCAACTAGCCAGATACTGAAAAGTTTTAAGAATTAAAAATATTGTCTTTCCATGTAGGAATGTAAAGAGTTCACCTTTGGTAAGTCCCTTATGACTTCTCTTTGCTGTTTACTTTTTCATGCTTCTTCTCATTCTTGTGTTTGAAAGTCAAATTTTCTTTTCAGCTCTGGTCTTTTCATCAAGAATGCTTGAAAGTCCTCTGTTTCATTGAAAGACCATATTTTCCCCTGAAGTATTATACTCAGTTTTGCTGGGTAGGTGATTCTTGGTTTGAGTCCTACTTCCTTTGACTTCTGGAATGTCCTATTCCATGCCCTTCGATCCCTTAATGTAGAAGCTGCTAGACCTTGTGTTATCCTGATTTCATTTCCACAATACTGGAATTGTTTCTTTCTAGCTACTTGCAATATTTTCTCCTTGACCTGGGAATTCTGGAATTTGGCCACAGTGTTCCTAGGAGTTTCTCTTTTTGGATCTCTTTCAGGCAGTGATCAGTGGATTCCTTGAATACTTATTTTTCCCTCTGGTTCTAGAATCTCAGGGTAGTTTTCCTTGATAATTTCATGAAAGATGATGTCTAGGCTTTTTTTTTGATCATGGCTTTCAGGTAGTTCCATAATTTTTAAATTGTCTCTCCTGGATCTATTTTCCAGGTCAGTTGTTTTTCCAATGAGATATTTCACATTCTCTTCCATTTTTTTCATTCTTTTGGTTTTGTTTTGTGATTTCTTGGTTTCTCAGAAAGTCATTAGCCTCCATCTGTTCCGTTCTAATTTTGAAAGAGCTATTTTCTTCAGTGAGCTTTTGAACTTCCTTTTCCATTTGGCTTACTTTGCTTTTGAAAGCATTCTTCTTCTCATTGGCTTTTTGAACCTCTTTTGCCAATTCAGTTAGCCTATTTTTCAAGGTGTTATTTTCTTCAGCATTTTTTGGGGTCTCCTTTAACAACGTATTGACCCATTTTTCATGCTTTTCTTGCATCTCTTTCATTTCTCTTCCCAGTTTTTCCTCCACCTGTCTAACTTGATTTTCAAAATCCTTTTTGAGACCTTCCTTGGCCTGAGCCCACTGAAATTTATATCGGATGTTTGGGATACAGAAGCCTTGACTTCTATGACTTTATCTGATGGTAAGCATTGTTCTTCTTCATTTGAAAGGAAAGGAGGAAATATCTGTTAACCAAGAAAATAACCTTCTATGGTCTTTTTTTTTCCCTTTTGTGGGCATTTTCCCAGACAGTTACTTGATTTCTGAGATTCCTTTCCACACCCACCTCACCTCCATATCCACCCAGCTGGTGCTTGGGGGCTGAGATTCAAATGCTGCTTCCCAGTCTCAGGGCTTTCAGCAGGGGCAGGGCTGCTATTCAGTGTGAGATCAAATTCAGGTGCTCAGGTAGGGGCAGGGATGCTATTCAGTGTGGGATTAAGTTCAGCTGTTCGGGTGGGGGCAGGGCCACCTCACAGGGCTCAGTTCCCTCAGGGGGTTTATGTGGAGACCTTTGATAATGGACCAAGCCCCTGCTTTCTTTGTGAGCCCCTGTCTGCTGCTTCCCCAGTTGCTGCCTCCCAAGGGGGCCTGAGTTATGGGGACACCCCACTCCCCTCTTGTAGAGCCAAACAGGCTCTCTCACTAACCTCTGGCGTGTGTGGGTGGATGGACCTGTGTGACCTGCTGGAGATTCTGTCCCTGAAGCCTGCTCTGTTCTGCTCCTCTTGGTGCCATGCAGCCAAGGCAGGGCTGGGCTCTGCTCCGGGTCGGGTGTGCAATGGACCTTTGCTGTTGGTTTTTCAGGGCTCTCTGGAACAGAAATCTCCTCTACTCCATTGTTGTGCAGCTTCTGCTGCTCCAGAATTTGTTGAGAGCTCCTCTTTACAGGTATTTTATGGGCTATGGATTAGGAACTAGCATATGTGTATTTTTCTACTCCATCATCTTGGCCCCTCCCCCCGATATATTTTTATTTACCTATTTTTTTCATGCTAGATAACCATTTATCAGAAAGAAAATTCAGAAACCTACTCTTCAATAAACTCAGAAATTTAGAATGTCTGGGGAATGTCTCCCTATATTACAGGAACTATTCAAAAAGTTGAAAAGAAGTTGCTGGGTTTTTTTTTCAAAAAAAATAGTTTAGAAAATCTATTTAAAAAGCTTCATTTGGTGAAAGAAAGGACCTACCTTGCTCACCCACAAATTTTCTCAGATATCTACAAGAAGTGGCAGAATCCACTGGGAGATTGAGTGTGATTGATATCCTGCCCAGAACAGCTCAAAAGTTCGATAGGAAGGGTGCAGGAGTGCAGAGTGTAAGGAGGCACCAGCAAAGATACAGCTATAGTGGAAAGCAAACAGCAAGAACAGACTGAATCTCCAGTGGCAGTTCAGATTTCCAAGTCACTCAGTACAGAATTGGGGTCCAACAGAACCAGGTGAGAAAAAAGCGAAGGATGCACAGCAACTTCAGTAGCTACTCCTGGGGCTATTAGCCTGCAGAATAAATATTTGAAAGTCACCTACTTGAACTTCGAGGAGCTACGATGGAGGAGTAAACCATAAGTGTATGCACCCTCCCTGATTAACCTTGAAAAAATCAGATAGTATTGCCCCAGGAGAAATCCTGCAGTAGTGGAGCCAGCAGAAAGAGTAAATGGTCTTTTAGCTTGGGAGGCTAGGGAGATCACCAGGAAGTGTCCCCCTTGCTGTAACTGAAGGGGACCAGTGCATGACCAGTACTGTCCCAGTAATTCCCCCCCGAGGGGACAGACCAGCAGGAGATTCTGAGTTCAAGTGGGTGGAGCTGATAAGCACCAACACCAGGATGCCTTAGCACAGCCAGGGGAATTGAGCAGACACTAGTTCTGATGAGGTTAATGCAACCCTAGGGGAGGAGGAGACCTCCAGTAGCCAAACTACACACACACACACACACACACACACACACACACACACACCGCATGCAGTGAGCTTAAGTGTAACCATGGGGAAACTCAGATTTTACCTGGTTTCAGCCTTGGTACACACTAGCAAGTTCAGCACCAGAAAAGCTGCAGCATTATATAGCTTCTAGTTGAAAGAGCTGAAGGCCACAGAACACAAAGCCAGTAAAGAGGACCCTAATCACCAGTACAAGAAAGGTAGAACAGAGCCGAATCAGAGAGATTCTTTAAAAACCAGGAAAAAGGCAATCACCATGAAAAAGAAACAAATTAGAAAACCAAAGACTATAGAATGTTATTACAGTGACAGGAAGAACAAAGTATGAATTCAGAAGAGGATAGCATTGACACTGTACTCACATCTGAAACCTCAAAAGGGATTATGAACTTGTCTCAAGCCCAAAGACCATATTTGGAAGAGCTAAAGAAGGATTTTAAAAGCCAAATTAAAGGAGTAGAAAAAAATTTACCAGTGATTTTAAAAATACATCCAGCTGCTTAAAAAGTAAAATTGGTCAAATGGATAAGGAGATGCAAAACCTAACTGGAGAAAATAACTTTAAAAGAGGAGGTGGGGGGTAGGGCAGAGTCAAGATCGGGGAGAGAGAGCAACTACTCACATAAGCACTTAGACAAACTCCTTTAGATATCTCAGAAAAGAGAATCTGACCAAATTTTGGAGAGACAGAATTCAACAGGAGACAGAATGTAGAAGATTCACAGCCCAGAATAGACTGGAAGGTCAATGGGAAGGAGCTGTTGGGGATGGAGAATCACACAACTCATAGAGCAGTCAAGCAGGAAAGCCCCAGGGCAGTCTGAAGGAGTGGCAGCATGGCAGAATCTTGGGCAAAATAGACCAGAATGGGAATCCTGCAGAAAGAGTGAGTAAAGATCATGGAGTCCCAGGTAACTGCAGCAGTTGCTTCTGAGACTATCAGCCTGCAGATTAAATGTCAGTAAGTCACCTACTTGAACTTCTGGGAGCCAAAATAGCAGAGTAATCAGTAAATGCTCTCTCCCCCTCCCCTTGTTGACCTTGAAAGAACCATAAAATATTTCCCCAGAAAAATCCTGGATCAGTGGAATCAGCAGAAAGGGCAAACACTCTTGTAGCACATGAGGCTAGGAAAATCATAAAGAGGATTCCTCTTGCCTTGGTGGAGGACTGGAGCTGTCCCAGACAGCTCCACTTCAGTGAACCAGGAGGACATCCGGAACCCCAGGGGGTTGGACCCTACAACCAGCAACACCAGGACCCCAGGAAAGCCTCAGCAGTCCAGGGGAAAGGGAAAACACTAGCGCAGCTAGGATCACCACCCACTGAGACTGCCTTTGCTCTGGATCACCTGAAGAGATCTCTTGTGACAAGACAATCCCTTCCCCAGACCTAACAAGCTGGCTCCTGGGCCAATTCAGGGAAACAAAAAGAGTTCACCTGACCTCTACTTTATGACACAAGCCAGCACAGAACCAGAATCTTTAGCTTCTAGAAGAAAGAACCAGAGGCCACAATATACAAGGTAACACCATCATGAGTAAGCAGTAAAGCAGGAAAGAAAAGGTCATAGAATCTATCATGGGAACAAGGACAAAAACAGGAATACCAAAGAGATCAGCATTGAGACTGTACTCCCATTTGAAATTTCAGAAGGGACTATGAACTGATCACAAGCACAAAGAATACTTGTGGAAGATGTAGAGAAGGATTTTAAAAGCCAAATTAGAGAAATAGAAGAAAATTTGGTGAACAATTTTAAAAGTATGAAAAATACTCACTGAAGAGAATAGTTTTTTAAAAAGGAAAATTGAATAAATGGAAAAGGAAGCACAAAAGCTAACTGGGGAAAACTGAAAAAGAACTTAACTGGGAAAATTGAATAAATGGAAAAAGGAAGTACAAAAACTAACTGGAGAAAATAACTTCTTAGAAGGAATAATTGGACAGATGGGAAAGGAGATGCGAAATTTACCTGAAGAAAACAATTTGATAAAAATTAGAATTGGGCAAGTAGAAGCTAATGATTGTATGAGACATTAAGAATCAGTCAAGGAAAATCTAAAGAATGTGAATATTGAAGAAAATGTAAAATATCTAATTGGAAAAACCAATCTAGAAAATAGATCCAGGAGAGGAAATCTAGAAATGATTGACCTACCAGAAAGCCGTCATTAAAAAAAAAAGAGCTTGGACAATATCTTCCAATAAATCATGAAGGAAAACTGCCCAGAAGTTCTAGATCCAGAGGATAAAACAGTCATGGAAAGAATACACTGTTCACCTGTTGAAAGGGATCCCAAACTAAAAACACCAAGAAATATTGTTGCCAAATTCCAGAACCATAAAGTGAAGTAGAAAATACATCAGTCAGCCAGAAAGAGAGCATTCAAATATCAAGGAGCTATAGTCAGGATCATACATGACCTTGCAACTTCAACATTAAAAGATCAAATAAATTGGAATACGATATTCCATAACAAAAAGGAGCTGGGGCTGCAACCAAGGATTAATTACCCAACAAAGTTTAGCATAATATTTCAGGCAAAGGAGATGGACATTCAGTGAAATAATGGATTTCCACATCTTCCTGATAAAATGGTGCAAACTCAATAGAACATTCAGTCTTCAAATGCAGATCTCAAGAAAGGAATAAAAAGGTAAATAGGGGAAAAGAAAAACTTGTTACTCAATATGGGCAAACTGTTTACTTCACTATAAGGGAAGATGATACTTGTTAATCTTTTTTCTTCCTTTTCTTTTAAATTTTACTTATTTATTTAAGTTTTCAAAATTCATTTCCACAAAATTTCAAGTTCCAAATTTTCTCTCCATTTCTCCCCTCCCTCCACCCTAAAACGCTGAGTATTCTAATTGCCCCTATCACCAATCTTCTCTCCCTTCTAACAACCCTCCCTTCCCTTATCCCCATCTTCTCTTTTATCCTGTAGGGCCAGATGAATTTCTATACTCCATTACCTGTATTTCTGATTTCCTGGTTGTATGTAAGAACAATACTCAATAGTTGTTCATAAAACTTTGAGTTGCAAGTTCTCTTCTCCTTCCCTTCCCAGTCATCCCCATTGGGGAGGCAAGCAATTCAATATAGGCCATATCTGTGTAGTTTTGCAAATTAATTCCATAATAATCATGTTGTGTAAGACTAACTATATTATCTTCCATCCTATCCTTCCCCCCCATTTCTTCTATTCTCTCTTTTGACCTTGTGCTTCTCCAAGAGTGTTGACTTCTAATTGCTCCCTCCTTCCATTGTCCTCTCTTCGATCATCCCCCTACCCTATTTATCCTCTTCTCCCCCACTTTCCTGTATTGTAAGATAAGTCTTCATACAAAAATGAGTGTGCATTTTAGTCCTTCCTTGAGTTGAATGTAATAAGAGTAAGCTTCGTGTTTTCTTTCTCACTTCCCCCCTTTTTCCCTCCACCAAAAAGTCTTTTAATTGTCTCTTTAATGAGAGAAAATTTGCCCCATTCCATTTCTCCATTTCTTCTCCCAATATATTCCTCTCTTACCCCTTGATACTTGTTAATCTTGAGAAGTGTATATTTATTATGAAATATATAAAGGATATACATGGATAGAGGGAGCAGGTATAAAGCAAAGGATGTCATGATAAGAAATATGATCTAAGAGTGTGAAGAGATAGTAATGGGAGATGTGAAAAGGAGGAGGCAGAAAATGGTAAATTACATCACAGTAAGAGGCACAAAATTATATTACAGTAGAAGGAAAGAGGGGAGGGAGATGAGTATTGTTTGAGACATATTCTCATCTGATTTGGTTTAAGGATGAAAGAACAAATTAAATTAAGTACATTAATCTAACTAGTTCTACAGGCAGTAGAAAGGGAAGGGAGAAAAAGGGGAGGGGAGGCTAAAAGGGACAGAAAAAGTAGTGAGCCTAAAGGGGAATAAATGGGAGGGGGCTGAAAGAAGGAAGAGAAGACTGTGGGAGGTGATCAAAAATTAAAACTCTACTGTGGAGGGGAGGGGAGAAGGGAGAACTAAAAGCACAGTTGTTGGGAAAGAGAATGGAGGGAAAGACACAGATAGTAATTCAAACTGTGAATGTGAATGGGATGAACTCTTGCATAAAAAGGAGAGAGATAGCAGAATGTATTAAAAACCATAATCCAACAACATTTTGTTTACAGAAAACACATTTGAAATGGGGGATGCATACAAGGTAAGGTAAAAGACTGGAGCAAAATATATTGTGCTTCATCTGATGTGAAAAAAGGCAGGGACAGCAACCCTAATCTCAGACAAAGTAAAAGCAGAAATAGATCTAATCAAAGAGATAAGGATGGAAACTACATCCTGGTAAAAGGCATCATAGACAATGAATCAATACCATTACTAAACATATATGCTCCAAGTGGTATAGCATTCAAATTCTTAGAGAAGAAGTTAAGGGAGGTAAAGGAAGAAATAAACAGCAAACTATATTAGTGGGAGACCTCAATCTCCCCCTCTCTGAGCTTGATAAATCAAATCTCAAAATAAACAAGAAAGAATTCAATGGGGTAAATAAAACTATGAATAAGGTAGATATGATAGATGTCTGGAGAAAAGTGAATGGGGATAAAAAGGAATATAACTTTTTCTCAGTGTTACATGGCACATATACAAAAATTGACCATATATTAGGCCATAAAATCCTCACACTCCAGTGCAGAAAGGCAGAGATAGGCAATGCATCCTTCTCAGATCATAAAGCAACAAAATGATATGTAATAAATGGTCATGGAAAGATAGACCAAAAATTAATTGGAAACTAAAAAATTTAATCCTAAAGAATGGGTGAGTTAAACCGCAAAGCATAGAAACAATCAACAACTTCATTCAAGAAAATGACAATAATGGGACAATCTACCAAATCTTATGGGATACTACAAAAGCAGTTTTTAGGAGAAGGTTTATATGTTTGAATGCCTACATGAATAAAATACAGAAAGAGGAGATCAATGAATTGGGCATGCAGCTGAAAAAGCTCCAAAAGGAACAAATTGAATTCCCAAGTAATTACAAAACTAGAATACTGAAAATCAAAGGAGAGATTAATAAAATGGAAATTAGGAAAGCTATTGAACTAATAAATAAAACTAAGAGTTAGTTTTATGAAAAAAAACAAAATTGTTAATCTTTGGTCAATTAGATATATAAAAAAGTAAGAACAAATGCAAATTACCAATATTAAAAATCAAATAAATGAACTCACCTCCAATGACTAGGAAACTGAAACAGTAATTAGAAATTACTTTGTCCAACTTTATGTCCATAAATTCGTCAATATAAATAAGATGGATGAGTATTTTTAAAAATATAAATTGCCCAGATTAACAGAAGAGAAAGTTGGATACTTAATTTACCCTATTTTAGAAAAAAAGAATATGAACAATTCATCAATGAATTCCCTAGGAAAAAATCTCTGGGGACAGATAGATTTACAAGTGAATTCTATCAAACATGTAAAGAATAGTTAGTTCCAATATTATATACACTATTTGGGAAAATTGGGTAAGAAGAAGTCATCCCAAATTGTTTTTATGACACAGATATGGTTTTGATACCTAAACCAGGAAGAGCCAAATAGAGAAAGAATTTATAGACCAATTTCTCTAATGAATATAGATACCAAAATTTTAAATAAGATTTTTGCAAAAAAAATACATCAACTTATCATGAAAATAATACTCTATGATTAAGTAGGATTTATACCAGGAATGCAGGGCTGGTTCAATACTATGAAAAAGCATTAGCGATCATATCAAGAACAAAACTAACAAAAAGCACATGATTATTTCAACAGATGCAGAAAAAGCTTTTGACAAAATCCAACACATATTCCTATTGAAAATACTAAAGAGCATAGGAATAAAGGGAACTTTCTGTAAAATAATAAGTAGCATCTACCTAAAACCTTCAGCAAGCATAATATGCAATGGAGATAAGCTAGATAAATTGCCAATGAAATCAAGGATGAAGCAAGGATGTCCATTATTACCACTATTATTCAATATAGTACTAGAAATGTTAGCTGCATCAATTATAGAGGAAAAAGAAAATTGTAGGAGTTACAATAGGCAAAGAAGAAACTAAGATATCACTCTTTTCAGGTCATATGATGATATCCTTAGAGAATTCCAGAGTTTCAAACCAAAAAACTTCTTGAAATAATAAACAACTTTGGCAAAGTTGCAGGCTGCAAAATAAACCCACACAAATCTTCTGAATTTCTGTATATTAGTAACAAAGCCTGACAGCAAGAGGTCGAAAGAGAAATCCCATTTCAAGCTTGGGGAGGAACTATAACATATTTGGGAGTCTAGCTGCCAAAACAAATCCAGGGACTGTATGAACAGAATCACAAAATACTTTTTGCACAAACAAAGTCAGATCTAAGTAAGTGAAAAAACATCAGTAGCTCGTTGGTAGGCCGAATAAATATAATAAAAGTGACAATTCTACCTGAATTAATTTACTTATTCAGTGCCATATCCATCAAGCTATCAAATAATTATTTTGTAGAGCTAGAAAAAATAATATCAAAATTCATCTGGAAGAACAGTAGTTCTAGAATATAAAGGGAACTAATGAAAAGGAATGCTAGGGAATGTGGCCTAGCTCTATCAGGTCTCAAATGGTATTATAAAGCAGTAGTTATCAAAACAGTTTCACACTGGTTAAGAAACAGAAGGGTAGACCAGTGACCAGTGGAATATGTTAAGTACTCAAGACGTAATGGTCAATGAGTATAGCAATCTACTGCTAGATAAATTCAAGAACTCCAGCTTCTGGGATAAGAACTCATTGTTTGACAAAATTGCTGGGAAAACTGGACATATGTGTCTCGGAAACTAGGCATTCACCAATGCCTGACACCGTACACAAGAATATAATAAAGTCCAAATTGGTACAGGCTAGGTATAAAGATTGATAATATAAACAAATTGGTGGAGCAAGGGATAGTGTATTTATCAGATTTATGGAGAAGGGAAGAATTTTTGATTAAAGAAGAGATAGAAAGTGTTATGAAGGCAAAATGGATAATTTTGATTAAATTGAACTGAAAATTTTTTTTGCACAAGCAGACCCAATGCAACAAAGATTCGGAGGGAAGCAGAAAACTGCCAAAGAATTTTTGCAACTTATGTTTGTGATAAAGGCTTCATTTCTTCAATATATAGAGAAGTGAGTCAAATGTACAAGTATACAAGTCATTCCCCAGTTGATAAGTGGTCAGAGGATATGAACAGGCAGTTTTGAGAGGAAGAAATTAAAGCTATCTATACTCATATAAAAAAATGCTCTAAATCACATTGATTATAGAGATGCAAATCAGAACAACTCTGAGATACCACATCACAACTATCAGATTGGCTAACATGACAAAACAGGAAGATAATAAATGTTAGAGAAGATGTGGGAGAGTTGGGACACTAATTCATTATTGGTGGAGCTGTGAGCTGATCCAGCCATTTTGGAGAGCAATTTGAAACTATGCCCAAAGGGCTACAAAAATTTGCATACCCTTTCAGCCAGCAATACAGTTTCTAGGACTGTATCTCCCAGAGTTCATAAAATTGGGGAAAGTTCCCACATGTACAAAATATTTATAGCAGCACTTTTTCTGATGGCCAAAAACTGGAAATCAAGAGGAAGCCCATCATTTGGGGAATGGCTGAGTAAATTGTGGTATATGAATGTAATGGAAGACTATTGTGCTATTAGAACAGGGAAACTTCAGAGAGGCCCAGAAAGACTTATATGAACTGATGCTGAGTGAAAGGAGCAGAACCAGGAGAAATTTGTACACAACAATAATCACGTTATGCAAGAATTTTTTTCTAGTAGACTTAGAATTCCATCACAATGCAAGGATTTAAAAACTTCTCAATAGTCTTTTGAGGTAAAATGGCTTCTATGGTCAGAGAAAGAACTATGGTATTTTATTGCAGAATGTAGCAGATCATTTTCATTTGTATTACGTTTTGGTTTGTTTTATGATTTCTCACATTCATTTTAATTGTTCTATGCAACATGAGTAAGGTACAAATGCATTTAATAGGAATGTATGTGTAGAACTGATATAAAATTGTATGCCATTTCAAGGAGTGAGCGTGGAGGTGGGAGGGATGCAAGAGGAAGGAGGGAAAGAAAAAATCTAGTTTGTGGGGTAGTGATTGTAGAACACTTAAAACAAATAAAAATAATTATACCAAAAGGAGACAGACAAGTTAACTGATGAAAAGAATGAATTAAAAGTAGAACTGGGCAAGAAGAAACTAATGACTCTATGAGGCATCAAAAATCAGTCAAAGAAAATACAAATAATGAAAAATTAGAAGATAATGTAAAATATCTCATTGGAAAAACAACTGACCTGGAAAATAGACCCAGGAGAGAAAAATCTAAGAATTACTGGTCTATCAGAAAGTCATGATTAAAAAAAAAAGCCTAGCTAAGAAATCATTTAGGAAAACTACTTTGTGGTACTTGACCCAGAGGACAAAATAATCATTGAAAGAATACACCAATCACCTCCTGAACCAGATCACAAATTGTGAACACAAAGGAATATTGTTGACAATTCCAGAATTATCAGGTAAAGGCAAAAATACTGCAACATCTAGAAAAAATAATATTTCAAATATCAAGGAATAAAGGAATTTATGACTGAACAAGGGATAGAGAACATTATAAAAAGCAAAATGGATCATTTTAACTGCAGTATATTGAAAGTTTCTGTAGAAGTCTAATGTAACTAAGAGTAGGAGGGAAGTAGAAAACTGGGAAAGAATTTTTACAATTAATGTCTCTGATAATTAAGGCCTCATTTCTAAAATATATAGAGAAATGAGTCAAATTTAGAAGAATACACATCATTTCCCAACTGATAAATGGTCAAATGGTATGAACAGGAAGTTTTCAGAGGGAGAAATTAAATCTATCTATAGTCATATAAAAAAATGCTCTAAATCACATTGATTAGACAGATGCAAATCAAAACCACTCTGAGTTAACATATCACACCTATCAGATTGACTAACATGACAAAACAGGAAAATGATAACTATTGGAGAAGATGTGTGAGAGTTGGGACACTAACTCGGTGGTGGAGCTGTGAACTGACCCAACCATTCTGGAGAGCAATTAGGAAGTATGCACAAAGGGCCACAAAAATATGCATTCCCTTTGATCCAGCCATAGAGCTTCTCACCTTGTATCCCAAAGAGATCATAAAAATGGGAAAGGGACAAATATCTACAAAAATATTCATAGCAGTTTTTTTTTTTTTTTCTGATGACCAAGACCTGGAAATCAAAGAAATGTCCATCAGTTGGGAAATGGATGAGTAAGTTGTGGTGCATGCATGTAGTGAAATATTACTGTGCTATAAGAAATGTTGAACAGGTGGACTTCAGAAATACCTGGAAAGACATAATATGAACTGATTTTGAATGAAATGAGCAGCACCAGGAGAACCTTGGACAATGTGTGAGGACTATTTTTAATAGACTTGGTCTTCCACAGCAATCCAATTACCTTAAACATTTCCGAAGGATTCATAATGCAAAATCCTATCCACATCCAGTGAAAGAGCTATGGAATCAAAATGCAGAGTTAGGAGACTATTTTCTCTTTTGATATATTTGGTTTTGTTTAGTTTTGCTCATGTTTTCTCCCATTGTTTTTAATTCTTCTATGCAACATAACTAATGTGAAAAAGTGTTTAATAAGAATGTATGCATAGAGTCCATAAAATATTGCATGCCATCTCGTGGAGGGAGGGACTTAGCAGGGAGGGAGAGAAAATGTAAAACTTAGGGAAGTGATTGTTGAAAATTGAAATCAAATAAATATATTAAAAACTATATTTATGCATGCCTGTCTCTGTCTCTCTCTCTCTCTCTCTCTCTCTCTCTCTCTCTCTCTCTCTCTCTCTATATATATATATATATATATATATATATATATATATATATATTTATATATATATATATATATTTATATATATATATGTCTGTCTATCTATCTATCCTTCCATCTATCTATCTATCTATCTATCTATCTATCTATCTATCTATCTATCTGTCTATCTATCTATCTATCTATCTGTATTTAGAAAAGAATTTGCACCATGTTCCACAATTAGGGCCAAATGGTTATACAGTCTAAATATATTTTTGTAAATGTTCTTTTATTCATTAAGCATTCGACTCCTTTCCCACACCTGTCATTGTTTTGTAAAGTACATACTTACATTTGTGTTTCATTTTCCTTTTAAGATGTGTAGCTGGGGAACAGAGCTGGGGAACAGAGCCAAGATGGCAGAGTAGGAAGATGCACATACTCTAGCTCTTCTGTTATAACCCATGAAATACCTGTAAAAAATGACTCAACAAATTCTAGAGCAGAAGAAGTCACAGAACGACAGAAGGAATGAGAATTCCAGCCCAAGGCAATCTGGAAAGCCAACAAGAAAGATCTATCACACTGGGCACGAAGAAGAGCACAGCCCAGCCTTGGCTAGACTGTGCAGGGAGAAGCAGAGCCAGACCAGGCCTCAAAGGGGGAATTCCCACCAGCAGCAGGAGCAGTTTTTGGATACCTCAGCCCACCAGTGCCAAATGCAGCTTCAAAGGTCAGTGAGCAAATTTTTTCACCTCAGTGACAAGGGAGCAGCGTCCTCTCCTATCCCAGTCCCACACAGTGGTGGCAACAGTAGCAGCAGCACCATGCATTTTTGGAGACTCCCACCTAAATCTCCTGGGTGAATTGAGCCAATCATCAGGGTCTCAGTCCTGAGTGGCAACTTTGCCCTCTGCCCAAAGCCCATGGGGGAATTGAGCATCTGATCTTAATCTCAGCCCTGAATGGTGGCCCTGCCTTCTGCCTAATGCCCCTGGGGGAACTGGGAACTGAGCAGATGATATGAATCTCAGCTGCCAGCCTGACCAGGACTAAACTCCTCTCCCTTGATCATGCCATCTTGGAGGAACTGAGAACTTTCAAGTCCCCAGAGTATACCCTCCTCTTAACAAAGGATTCAAAAGTCAAGTAACTGGCTAGGAAAATGCTCAAAAAAGGGAAAAAAAAAGTAAGACTATAGAAGGTTACTTTCTTGGTGAACTGCTATTTTCTTCCCTCCTTTCAGATGAGGAATAACAATCAATAATATCAAAGGAAGTCAAGGTTTCTGCATCCAGTAACTCCAAAATAAATAAGCAATGATCTTGGTCCATGGAAGAGCTTGAAAATCAAGTCAACAGCTTGCTAAAGGAGACACAAAAAATGCTGAAGAAAATAACACCTTTAAAAATAGGCTAACTCAATGGAAAAAGAGGTCCAAAAAGCCAATGAGGAGAAGAATGCTTTGAAAAGTAGAATTAGTGCTTGCTTCGGCAGAACATATACTAAAATTGGAATGATACAGAGTAGATTAGCATGGCCCCTGCGCAAGGATGACATGCAAATTCATGAAGTGTTCTATATTTTTATAATCCTAACGAGCTCCATAGTGAGTAGGAGGGGAAGGGGGAAGAAAAGGGAGGGAGGCTAAAAGGGAGGGAAGAAGCAATAAGAGTAAAGGAGAGTAAAAGGGAGAGGGGCTAAAAGAAGGAGGGGAAGGCTGCAGGGGGAGGTAGTGAAATACTATTGAGTAGGGGAAGGGAGACAGGAGAGCTAAAAGCACAAATGGTGGGAAAGAGGATGGAGGGAAATACACAGATTGTAATCATAACTGCAAATGTGAATGGAATGAATTCTCCCATAAAATGGAGAGAGCAGAATGAATTAAAAGCCATAATCCAACAATATGCTGCTTACAAGAAACGCATTTGATATGGGGGAATTCACATAGGATAAAGGTCAAAAGATGGAGCAGAATATATTGTGCTTCAGCTGATGTAAGAAAGGCAGGAGTAGCAATCCTAATCACAGACAAAGCAAAAGCAGAAAGAAATCTAATCAAAAGGGATAAGGATAGAAACTATATCCTGTTAAAAGGCACCATAGACAATGAAGCAATATCATCACTAAACATGTATGCTCCAAGTGGTATAGCAGCCAGATTCTTAGAGGAGAGGTTGGGGGAGCTGAAGGAAGAAATTGACAACAAAACTATGCTAGTGGGGGACCTCAACCTCCCCCTCTCTGAACTCGATAAATCTAACCTCAAAATAAACAAGAAAGAGGTTAAGGAGATAAGTAAAACTCTAGATAAGCTGGATATGATAGATCTTTGGAGAAAATTGAATGGGAATAGAAAGGAACATACCTTTTTCTCAGTGGTACATGGAATATTTCCAAAAGTTGACCATGTACCAGGACATAAAAATCTCACAATTCAGTGCAGAAAGGTAGAGATAATCAATGTATCCTTCTCGGATCATAATGCAATAAAAATTATGTAATAAAAGGCCATGGAAAGATAAACCAAAAATCATTTGGAAACTAAATAATCTAATCCTAAAGAAGGAATGGGTTAAAGAAGAAATCACAGAAACAATCAACAACTTCATTCAAGAGAATGACAATAATGAGACAACATGTCAAATCTTATGGGATACTGCAAAAGCAGTTCTTAGGGGAAGTTTTAAATCTTTGAATGCCTACATAAATAAAACAGAGAAAGAGGAGATCAATGACTTGGGCATGCAGCTGAAAAAGCCAGAAAAAAAATAAATTGAAAATCCCCAAGAAAATACCAAATTAGAAACACTGAAAACCAAAGGAGATATTAATAAAATTGAAATTAAGAAAACTATTGAATTGATGAATAAAACCTATAGTTGGTTTTATGAAAAAACTAATGAAATTGATAAACCGTTGGTAAATTTGATTAGAAAAAGAAAGAAGAAAATAAAATTACTAATATTAAAAATCAAAGGGGTGAACTCACCTCCAATGAGGAGGAAATTAAAACAATAATTAGAAATTACTTTGCCCAACTTTATGCCCACAAATTCGATAATCTCAACAGGATGGATGAATATTTTAAAAAATACAAATTGCCCAGATTAACAGAAGAGGAAGTTGAATACTTAAACAGCCCCATCTCAGATAAAGAAATTGAACAAGCCATCAATTAACTCCCTAGGAAAAAATCTTCAGGTCCAGATCGATTAACAAGCAAATTCTATCAAACCTTTAAAGAACAGTTAATTCCAATGCTATATAGACCATTTTTGAAAATTGGGGAAGAAGGAGTCCTCCCAAATTCTTTCTGCGATACAAATATGGTTTTGATACCCAAACCAGGAAGAGACAAAACAGAGAAAGAAAATTATAGACCAATTTCTCTAATAAATACAGATGCAAAAATTTTAAACAAGATTTTAGCAAACGAATACAGAGGCTTATCACGAAAATAATACATTATATTCAGGTAGAATTCATACCAGGAATGCAGGGCTGGTTCAATATTAGGAAAACTATTAGCATTATTGATCATATCAACAATAAAACTAACAAAATACATGATTATCTCAATAGATGCAGAAAAAGCTTTTGACAAAATACAACACTCATTCCTGTTAAAAACACTGGAGAACAGAGAAATAAAAGGAATGTTCCATAAAATAATAAGCAGTATCTACCTAAAACCTTCAGCAAGCCTTATGTGCAATGGAGATAAGCTAGATGCATTTCCAGTAAGGTCAGGGGTGAAACAAGGATGTCCATTATCACCATTATTATTCATTATGGTACTAGAAATGTTAGCTGTAGCAATTAGACAAAATAGAGAAATCGAAAGAATAAAAATAGCCAAAGAAGAAACTAAATTATCCCTCTTTGCAGATGATATGATGATATACATAGAGAATTCCAGAGATTCAAGTAAAAAACGACTTGAAATAATAAACAACTTTGGCAAAGTTGCAGGTTAAAAAATAAACGCACACTATAAAATACTTAGGAGTTTTCCTCCCAAAACAAACCCAGGGATTATATGAACACACTTCTAAGACACTTTTTGCAGAAATAAAGTCAGATTTAAGTAAGTGGAAAAACATCAGTTGTTCATGGGTAGGCTGAGCTAATATGATAAAAATGACAATTCTACCTAAATTAATTTACTTATTTAGTGCCATACCAATTAAACTATCAGATAATTATTTTCTAGAACTGGATAAAATAATATTAAAATTCATTTGAAAGAACAAAAGGTCCAAAATATCAAAGGGACTAATGAAAGGAAATGCCTGGAAAGGTGGCCTAGCACTACCAGACTTCAAATTGTATTATAAAGCAGTAATAATCAAAACCACTTGGTATTGGCTAAGAAACAGAGGGGTAGACAAATGGAATAGACTTGGCACTCAAGACACAATAGGCAAGGAATATAGCAACCTCCTGTTTCATAAAGCCAAAGACCCCAGCATCTGGGAAAAGAACTCACTGTTCTACCATAATTGCTGGGAAAACTGGGTAACAGTGTGGTGGAAATTAGGCATAGACCCATGCCTGCCACCGTACACAAGAATAAAGTCCAAATGGGTACATGATTTAGGCATAAAGATTGATAATAAACTGGAGGAGCAAGGAATAGCGTATTTATCAGATTTATGGAGAAGAGAAGAATTTTTTACTAAACAAGTGATAGAAAGCATTATGAAATGCAAGATGGATAATTTTGATTACATTAAATTGAAAGGTTTTGCACAACCAAACCCAATGCAACCAAAATTTGGAGGGATCTAGTAAATTGGGAAAAATATTTTATGGCTAAGTTCTGGGATAAAGGCCTCATTTCTAGAATATATAGAGAACTGACTCAAATATATAACCATACAAGTCATTCCCCAATTGATAAATGGTCAAAGGGCAAGAACAGGCAATTTTCAAAGAAAGAAATTAAAGGTATCTATAATCATATGAAAAAGTGTTCTAAATCACATGATTAGAGAGATGCAAATCAAAACAATTCTGAGGTACCACATCATACCTATAAGATTGGTAAACATGACAGAACAAGAAAATGATAAATGCTGAAGAGGATTTGGGAGAGTTGGAACACTAAATCATTGTTGGTGGAGCTGTGAGCTCATCCAACCATTCTGGAGAATGGCTTGGAACTATGCCCAAAGGGCTGCAAAAATGTGCATACCCATTGACCCAGCAATATTGCTAGTAGGACTGTATCCCCAAGAGATCACAAAAATGGGAAAGGGTCCCACATGTACAAAAATATTTATAGCAGCACTCTTTGTAGTTACCCAAAACCGAAAATCAAGGGGATGTCCATCAATTGGGGAATGGCTGAATAAATTATGGTATATGAATGTAATGGAGTACTATTGCACCATAAGAAATGATGAACAAGAAGACTTCAGGGAGGCCTGGAAGGACTTACATGATCTGATGTTGAAGGAAAGGAGCAGAACCAGGATAACTTTGTGCACAGCAACGATCACAGTGTGTGAGAGTTTTTTCTGGTAGATTTGGAACTTCATAATAACACAAGAACTTACTAAAAAAAAAAAAAAAATCCTCGATGATGGTCTTCTAAGGCAAAATGCCTTCCATACTCAGAGAGAGAAATATGGAAGTCCTTTGCAGAATGTAGCAGATCATGTTTGTGTCTGTGTGGCTTTTAGTGTATTATGTTTTAATTTGTTATATGACTTCTTCCATTTATTTTAGTGTGGCTATGTAGCATGACTATAGTGAAAACGTACTCAACAGGGAAGTATATGTAGAACCTATACAGAATTATGTGCCATCATGGGGAGGGAGAGGGGTAGTGGGGGGAAGGGGGGGGATAAAATCTTAATTTTAAGGAAGTGATTGTAGAACATTAAAAAAAAATAATAAAAGAAAAAAAATTTAAAAAAGTAGAATTAGCCAAATGGAAAAGGAGATTCAAAAGCTCACTGAAGAAAACAGTTCTTTGAAAATAAGAATGGAGCAGATGGAAGCTAATGACTTTATGAAAAACCAAGAAATTTCAAAAGAAAACCAAAAGAATGAAAAAGTAGAAGATAATGTGAAATATTTCATTGGAAAAACGACTGACCTGGAAAGTAGATCCAGGAGAGACAATTTAAAAATTATGGAACTTCCTGAAAGACATGATGATAAAAAGATCCTGCACATCATCTTTAATGAAAAGATTGAGGAAAACCGCCCTGAAATTCTAAAACCAGAGGATACAATAAATATTGAAAGAATCTATCAATCACCTCCTCAAAGAGATCTGAAAAAGAGAAACTCCTAGGAACATTGTAGCCAAATTTCAGAATTCCCAGGTCAAGGAGAAAGTATTGCAAGCAGCTAGAGAGAAGCAATTCAAGTATTGTGGGAATACAATAAGGGTAACACAAGATCTAGCAGCTTCTACGTTAAGGGATCGAAGGGCTTGGAATACGATATTCCAGAATTCAAGGGAACTAGGATTACAACCAAGAACCACCTACCCAGCAAAACTGAGTATAATACTTTAGGGTAAAAATGGTCATTCAATGAAATAGATGATTTTCAAGCATTCTTGATGAAAAGTCCAGAACTGAATAGAAAATTTGACTTTCAAATACAGCAATCAAGAGAAGCATGATAAGTTAAACAGGAAAGAGAAATCATAAGGGACTTTCTAAAGTTGAACTATTTACATTCCTACATGGAAAGATAATATTTGTAACTCTTGAGAAATTTCTCAATATCTGGATAATTGAAGGGATTATACACACATACACACACACACATACATATAAATATATATATATATATATATATATATATATATATATATATATATATAGACAGAGAGCATGGGGTGAGGTGAATAAGAAGGCATGATATCTAAGAAAAATTAAATTAAGGGATGAGAGAGGAATATATTGGGAGGAGAAAAGAGAAATGGAATGGGGCACATTATATCTCATAAAAGAGGTAAGAGAAAGCTTTTCAATGCAGGAGAAAAGGGAGGAAGTGAGAGGGCAAAAGTGAAGCTTATTCTCTTCACATTTGATTTAAGGAGGGAATAATATGCTCACTCAATTTGGTATGAAAATCAATCTTATGCTACAGGAAAGTAGGGAGACAGGGGCAAGTGGGATTGAGGGATAATAGGAGGGAGTAATTAGAAGAAAACACGTTTGGGGAAGGACAAGGTCAAAAGAGAGAATAGAATAAATGGGGGACGGGTAAGATGGAGGGAAATATATTTAATTTTTCACAACGTGACTATTATGGAAGTTTTGCAAAATTATATATGTATACCCTATGTTGAATTGCTTACCTTCTCAGTGGGGATGGGTGAGGAGGGAGGGCAGGGAGGTAAGTTGGAAATCAAAGTTTTAGGAACGAATGTTGAGAATTGTTTTTGCATACAACTGGGAAATAAGAAATACAAGGAATGGGGTATATAGAAATCAATCTTGCCCTACAAGAAAAGAGAGAGGAGGGGGATAAGGGAAGGGACAGGTGTGAAAGAAGGGAGGGCATATTGAGGGAAGGGGTAAGCAGAATGCAAGGTGTTATGGAGTGGAGGGATTGGAGGGATTGGGTGAAAAGTTGGAACTCAAAATTTTGTGGAAATGAATGTTGAAAACTAAAAATAAATAAATAATTAAAAAAATAAGGTGTGTAACCTTTTGTATTGGGGATGAATGTCCCTTTTGAATTTAATATATTCATTTAATTTTTTTTAATGTTCTACAATCACTACCATAAAACCTAGATTCATTTTCCTCCTACCTATGCCCTACCATCCCCCTCCCTCCCCAAAATGACATGCAATTCTATATAGGATCTACACATACATTCCTAATGAATACATTTTCACTGTAGTCATGCTGTGTAGAAGAACTAAAATAAAAGGGAGAAATCATATAACAAACCAAAACATAATACACCCACATGCAAAAAAAAATGATCTGTTACATTCTGCATAGCAGAATTCTATAGTTCTGTGGATTGAATTCTATAGTTCTTTCTCTGAATGTAGAAGGCATTTTGTCTTAGAAGACCATTGGGAATTTTTCTTTTTTAAATCCTTGCATTGCTATGAAGATCCAAGTCTACCAGAAAAAACTCTCGCACACTGTGCTCATTGCTGTGCACAAAGTTCTCCTGGTTATGCTCCTTTTGCTCAGCATCAGATCATATAAGTCTTTCCAGGCCTCTCTGAATTCTTCTTGTTCATCATTTCTTATGGCACAATAATATTCCATTACATTCATATACCATAATTTATTCAGCCATTCCCCAATTAATGGGCATCCCCTTGATTTCCAGCTTTTGGCAACTTCAAAGAGTGCTGCTATGAATATTTTTATACATGTGGGACCTTTTCTCATTTTTATGCTCTCTTGGGGATACAGTCCTAAAAGTAATGTTGCTGGGTCAGAGAGTATGCACGTTTTTGTAGCCCTTTGGGCATAGCCCCAAATCACTCTCCAGAATGGTTGGATGAGGTCACATCTCCATCAACAATGAAATAGTGTTCCAACTCTCCCACATCCTCTCCAAAATTTATCATTTTCCTGTTCTGTACTGTTTGCCAATCTGATAGGTGTGATGTGGTACCTCGGAGTTGTTTTGATTTGCATCTCCTTAATCAAAAGTAATTTAGAGCATTTTTTCATATGATTATAGATATCTTTAATTTCTTCCTCTGAAGATTGCCTGTTCATATCTTTTGACCACTTATTAGTTGTGGAATTGAATTCAATAACTACCTTATGAGAGGTAAGTTGTTAGTGGAAACCTAATTTTCTTTTTTTGTGAATGTTCTCTGAAGTTTTTTTGTTTTTGTTTTTTTTTTTTTTTGATAATCCTTATTTTGTCCCCATTTAAGTTTATATTGTTGTTTTTTTATATATTGAGGTTTTTAACATCCTAATTAAAAAAAAATCCTGATCTTCTTTACTTATTCTGGTACAATGATCTATATTTACAATTTGTAACTAGTACCAGTTTTGACAATTCAAATGAAATGACTCATTTTTTTAGCAATTTGCAATTTGATTTCTGATCTCACCACTCAACCAAAACTTTTGTTTCCACATTCATCTCAATTTCTAAATTTCAATGCATTTTCCTTTTTATCATCCCTCCTTACCCCTCTGTAGCATTTGACAATATTGTTTATTTCCTTTATTCTGGATCTCCTCTCTTTTCTAGGTTTTTATAATACTTTCCCATATCTCCCCACCCTCCTTGCCAACCTTTCTCCTCTTTTTGTCTTAAAGGCTTACACTTAGCATCCTTTGTTAAAAACAATCATCATTCATTTCATATTAACCAATGTGGGGTATTGCCCCAAACTAGATTTTTATTCCTCTTTTATTATCTATCTGTCTATCTGTATATCTGTCTGTCTATCTATCTGTCTATCTATCTATCTATCTATCTATCTATCTATCTATCTATCTATCTATCTATCTGTCTGTCTGTCTGTCTGTCTGTCTGTCTGTCTGTCTGTCTATCTGTCTGTCTCCCTGTCTCTCTTGAAAATCTAAGTCACTTTCACAGGTTCAGTTTTCATGTCTATAAAATTGACTCCCAAACTTATATTGTGTGCTAGTCTCTCATGAAATTTCTTCTAGAAACTAAAGTTTCTTCTTATACATTTTAAGCTGGATGCCCCTTAAATATATGTTCAAAATGTAAATCATTGTCTTCACTTCTCTTTAATTAATTAATTAATTTGCTTGTTTATTTTTTGGTCAGGTGATACATCTTTTTAAAGCATTTACAATATGGACCACAAAAGAATTTTTTTTTTTAAACATTAACCAATTGAGACACAAATAATATTTTTGTTACTAACTTCACAAGCTCTTGGCCTAATTGTCTCCACAGTGTTACTAGGAATTAAAGGACCCGAACTTATCGTTGTTGGTCTAAAGTTCTATGTCTAATAGATTAATTTTAAACTCAACCTTGGATGTTCCCCTACCAATAATCTATAATTTAATAGATCTAGTAATAAGCTTACAAAGCTTTTGTTTATAGGAAATTGCCACCAAGATTAGGGACATTCCAGGGATATAATATCTTCCCCACTTCATGTCAATTCCAGGCAGGATTAGAGTGTCTATTTCCATTCAGACAGGCTTAAAGTCTACCAGGTGTCAGTGGGGAAATTGAGTCAGGAGAATCCTACCTCAGCCTGGGCTGAACAGCCACTCTCCCACCCTTCCCATGAGATCACCTTTTGCAGTTCATGCCAGGATCTTACAGCTTACTGGCAACATGGATTGGAAGCTCAGATCACCTTTCTTGCTATCCATAACCTGGAGTTAGACTCAGAACAGTCACTTAATAGTCCCATAATATCTAAAAATGGCAACTTCCAATAACCAGGTTTCAAATATGTTTATAATTTCACTTTGGCTAAGGAACATCTTTTGAGGAAAGTCTTAAGTGGCTTACATGCCTTTCTATACATGCTCTACTTCCTGGTTAAATAGCAATAATAAAGTCAATTTACCATTAAAACCTTAACTTTTCCATCAACGCCAAATTTTACCCTAGGGGAAATTTAGACAAAGAGTTTTTTCCCAAAAATAAAGATGTCATTGATTTATTCTCAGTAATTAATTCAGTCAGTTGTTTTCATACTAATTACTTTTACCTCACTTTGTAACATGTTCAATTTTTCACCCCATCACTCCCCTTCCCCCACTTCCTAATACCTTGCATTCTGATTACACTTTCCTTAAATGTACCCTCCCTTCTATCACACCCCACCCTTCCCTTATCCCCCTCTTCTCTCTTGTAGGGCAAGATAAATTTCTATACCCCATTCCCTGTATTTCTTATTTCCCTTATGTGCTATAAAATTTCTCAACATTCGTTGCTAATACTTTGAATTCCAACTTTTCTCCCTCGCCCCTCCCTCCCCAACCCCACTATGAAGGCAAGCAATTCAATACAGACAAAATGTGTCATTTTGCAAAAGACCTCCATAATAATCACGTTGTGTAATACTAACTACATTGCCCTCTGCCCTACTCTATCCTCCCTTATTCCCCCCCCACAATTGACGTTGTCCCTTCTCAAAAGGGTTAATTTCCAGTAACTCCCTTCTCCCATTTGCCCTTCCATCATTCCCCTCACCCCACTTGTCGCCTCCTCCCCTACTTTCCTGTGGTGTGATATAAATTTTCATCTCAAATTTAGTGAGCATGTTATTCCCTCCTTCAGCCACATGTGAAGAGAGTAGCTTCATTTTCCCCATCTCCCCTTCTCCCTTTTCTCCTCCATTGAACACGACTTTTCTTATCTCTTTTGTGAGTTATAGCCCACTCTGTTTCATTTCTCCTTTTCACTTCCAGGTATTTTCCTCCTTCACCCCTTAATTTTTATTTTATTTTATTTTATTTTGTGTGTGTGTGTGTGGGGGTATAATCTCTTCTGATTCAACACACCCTGTACTCTCTGTCTATACAGAGAGTATGTATATGTATGTGTGTATGTACAACCTCTACATCTACCCAAATACTGAGAAAATATTAAAGAGTTATAAATATTTTCTTTCCTTGTAGTAATGTAAACAGTTCAGCTTTAGAGAGTCTTTTATGATTTTTCTTTCCTGTTTACTTTTTCATGTTTCTCTTGATTCTTGTATTGTAGAGTCAAATTTCCTATACAGATCTGATCTTTTCCTCACTATGAATGATTGAAAGTCCTCTATGTCATTGAATGACCATTTATTCCCTTGAAGTATTATACTCAGATTTGGTGGGTAGGTGATTCTTGGTTTAATTCCCAGTGCCTTTGACCTCTGGAATATCTCATTCCAAGACCTTCAATCCCTTAATGTTGAAGCTGCCAGATCCTGTGTTATCCCGATTGCATTTCCACAATACTCAAATTGTTTCTTTCTAGCTGCTTGCCATATTTTCTCTTTGATCTGGGAACTATGAAATTTGGCCACAATATGCCTAGGAGTTTCTCTGTTTGAGGTCTCTCTCAGGAGGTGATCAGTGGATTCTTTCAATATTTATTTTGCCCTGTGGTTCTAGACTATCAGGGCAGTTTTCCTTGGTAAATTCATGGAAAATAATGTCTAGGCTCTTTTTTTGATCGTGGGTTTCAGGTAGTCCCATAATTTTTAAATTGTTTCTCCTGGATCTATTTTCCAGGTCAGTTGTTTTTCCAGTGAGATGTTTCCCATTATCTTCTATTTTTTCAAACTTTGGTTTTGTTTACTTACTGCTTGGTTTATCTCAGTCATTCATTTCCCTGAACTCTTTCAACAAATTATTTTGTTCAGTGAGCTTTTGAACTTTCTCCTCCATTTGACTAATTCTGCTTTTTAAAGCATTGTTCTCCTCATTGACTTTTTGGACCTCTTTTTCCAATTGAGTTAGCCTCTTTTTAAAGCTGTTATTTTACTCGGCATTTTTTTTGGTTCTCCTTTAGTAAGCTACTAACTTGTTTTCTAAGGTCTTCTATTGTCTGAGCCCAATTTAAGTTCCCTTTGGCAGAGCCCTTGACTTCCTCTGACATTATGTCTTGTTTTTCCTCATCTGAAAGGACACCTTCTTCCCAAGAAAGTAACCTTCTATGGTCTTATTTTATTTCCCTTTTTTGGGTATTTTCCCAGCCAATTATTTGACTTCTGAGTTTCATTTCTACCACCACCTCGCCTCCAGTTCCACCAAGTTAGCACTGCAGCTGAGATTCAGATGAGGTGCTCCAAACCCTCAGGGGCTTTAACAGGGAGCAGGGCTGCTATTCAGTGTGAGATTAAGATCAGCTGCTCAGGTAGGGGCAGGGCTGCCACACAGGGCTCAGTTCCCTCTGGGGCTTTATGATGAGGCCTTCAACAATGGATGCAGGCTACTGCCTGCTTTGGGTGCTCCAGTTTGCTGCTACTTCCACTGCTGCCACCTGAGGAGATTCGAGTTATAGGGACATCCTACTCCCTTCTCGGCCAGCTGAAAAGACCCTGTCACTGACCTTTGGCACCTGTGGGTTAAGAGATATGTGCTGTCGCTGGACATTGTATCCCTCAGGTCTGCTAGGCTCTGTTCCTCTAGGTGGGCTCACTCTGAGTCTGGTGTGACAGACCTTTCCCATCTGTCTTTCAGGTCACACTGGGCTAGAAATCTCCTCCACTCCATTGTTCTGTGGCTTCTACTGCTTGAGAATTTGTTGAGAGCTCTTCTTTACAGGTATTTTATGGGATGTGGGGTAAGAGCTAGTGTATGTGAGTCTTTCAACTCTGCCGTCTTGGCTCCACCCCCCATTGTCTTCACTTCTAAACCAACTTCCCTTTAAACTTTTCTATTTCTATTGAGAGTTCTGCCATCTTTCTAGTGATCAATGTTTGCAACAACCTCAAAATCATCCTTTACTGCACTGTTTGTCTCACCAGTTCCATTCCCAATCAGTTTCTGAAATTTATTGATTCTACCTCCACAACAGTTCTTGAATCTATCACCTTCTTCATCACTTCTTACCTTTGTCACCTCAGCCCTAATCCAGAGATTGGATTCTAATCTCTTTCTTCACTGATCTACCCTTGATATAACTGTCAAAATAAACTTCCTAAAGCATAGGTTCAACTTGCCATACCTCATTTGAAACCCATCAATTGTTCCTTTTTGACTTGCCAAAAATATTCAGTGTCCTCAATATGATGTTCAAAGTCCTTCCTAATGTGAGTACAGTTTTGCTTTTCTGTCTTCTGTCACATTGCTCCCCTTTACACGTTTTATGTACTAATCACATTGATCTTTCTTTTCTCCAGACTCAGTATAGCATATTTAGACTTTGTGAATTTATCCAAAATGTTCCCTGAGTCTGGAAGGCATTCTTTCCACATTTCCTGATACACTTCCTTTAGTTAGAATACATATTCTCCTACTTACATAGTGGGTTACCTCCAAGTCAATAAAATACAATCTCCCTGAATGATAGAGAATATCTATTCATTTATCTATCAGTTTATTTGTTTGTTTATTCATTCATTTATTTATTCCCCCCCAGCAGCTAGCAAAGTGTTTTGCACAATACAAGTGCTAAATGCCTGTTGCATTGAATTGTTTCTAGGGGGGGTCACTTATTGTGAGAGCAAGATCTTAAAATCCCTTTCCATTCTTTCTGTCTGGGTGTCATTACTTCATAAACTATTTTCTTGTACAGACCATGAAAATTGGGAGAGGGGGCTTATTTGAAATGGCCTTCTTTTCCCTATATACTCTCTGATGTCTGTATGACAGACTTTATGGAATAATTGCATTTATAACTTCTCTTAACAATATTGACTATTATAAACATTGGAAAAGTTCAAAGAAATTTTAAATATACTCATTTCTAGTTCACTGGATCCAGACATAAAAGTTAATCTGGCCACCTAATTTAAAGAGGCAGTCATTTATAATAGACATTATAAACAACACAGTCTGTGTTCTGGAAAGAAATCTAGCCTCTTCATATACTCTGCTCTAGAAAGTTTTTTTTGAGGATGTGATCTCTGGGAAAGAATAATGTTTCAAATAAGGATAACTCCAGTTAAAAAATATTTTTTTAAGATTTACACTATGAAGTATGTGAAAGAAGAGTCTTCTTATCTACCAGTCATCCTCCCACCTGCCTTCCCTTCTTTCTCACATCTTTTTTTCATTCTTCCTCCCTTTTCTGCTCCTAAAATCCGACCATATCTCCCAACTAATTAAGAAATAAGTTATGAACTAACAATTAGCAGTTACCTTTGAGAAAGTAATATAGAGATAAACAATATCAAGGCAGTCATAGACTTGAAACAAACTCACCACTTTCCTGGCAGTAGGGAAAATGGAGAAGAAGATAGCTCACACAATGCCATAGGATTTTCTAATTACTGTACTATTTTTTTATTACAGTAGAAGATGCTATGCTATCAGAAACCTCTAGGATGAGAGCACAGAAAATAGATTGTAGTGAGATATTTTCCACAAATTCAAGGAGACTTGTTACTTCACATATTTTGTACATTCCTTTCAAGATGGAAAGGCCACAGATAACTAGTTTTACCATCAATTATCTTCCCTTTTATGCCTTTCAAAGCCCCATGTTGAATTAGAAATCTAGTACAATCCATAGCTCTTTAGTCCCTTGCTTGGTTTTATTGTTTCTTTCTTTTTCCTCCCTCATGCATGACCAGTAAGCAAGTGAGAGCAAAAATAAGATGAAAGTTTTCAGCTTTAGAGAGGACTTTTTGAGTTTTAGAGGTCAGGATCACTTGGGTCTCTCAATTCAAAATGCCTGTCAGTAGGCATACTTTTCTGTAATTAAGCCTATTAATCAGAAGATGACTACTATCAGAAGCATGAGCCCAAAGCCTTGCCTAACTGTCCATAATATATAATCATCTAGTCCCTGAGGAAAGATCTTTAGCTATAAGGAATCTTAAGAATCAACCATTTCAAGCTTCTTGTTTTTCAAAGGAGGAGAGTGAAGCTCAGAAAAATGAAATGACTTAGGCACGTAACTAAATAGTTGCAGTATCAAGACAGGAATTCAGTTATCCTTCCTTCCATTTCTGTGCCTTTGGTCCTATACTCTGACTAAAAATGTATACTGTTAAACAATGGGTATTTAGATATTAAGTTGAATTAGTGTTAACTAATTCATCAGTATGGCATTGTCTATCTTTATGTCATGCCATCCTTCCATATTTTCAGCTTTTGAAAACAGAAATTGAACTATTACCCTGGGCACCTTCACTTCTGAGAATTCTCCATATATATCTATCTCTCTTTCACCTCCAGGTCTGGCAATAATAATTACACCGATAGTAACTTCTGTGGAAACTGTGTAATGTCAATCAATTATTTTATATTTTTACTCATCATTTCTGTAATTCCTCAGCCCCAAACTGTGACTCTTTGACCATAATTTACCTAAATGTATTATCTTCACCTATAAGAATGGAAATCCCATGAGGGCAGGGACTATCTTGCTTTTTATAATTTTTATCTAGTGTCTGACAGGTAGTGAGTACTTATTACATGATTATTCACTCTTTAGTAATTTATCTGAATATTCACTCATGGTTCCATTGAATTTGAAGTCTTGTGACTCACCCAGTTTAGGAGGGGTCAAGTCTCTTCTTCCCTTTCCACTGGCTATCATAGTTCACATCCTATGTCTTACTTAAACATGCTTCAATATGGGCATATATATCTATGAAAATGTATTTAAGTTCAATTAGACTGTTTACATAAGTGACTATAGGAGTGTCTTTCTAAGAGCAATGGAATGTACAGTAGCCCTTCTGAGAGTCTCACCAAATAATACTGATATATATATATATATATATATAGAAAAAAAAAAATATATATATATATATATATATATATATATATATATATATATATATATATAGAGAGAGAGAGAGAGAGAGAGAGAGAGAGAGAGAGAGAGAGAGAAGAAAATTTCTCTATGTATTACAAGCTGATAAAGTGACTCAAAACCTTAAGCTTTCTCAAAATGTCAATAGGATTCAGGTCTGGGAATACAGGGAATCTTCCCTGTATATATATTTCAACATTTTTATATATCACTCTTACTGTCTTACTTAGTAAGGCAACTCATATAACAAAAATAAAAAAGGAAAAAAAAGTTCAGCAAAACTAATCAGTGCTACAACTGAGCCTGAGAGTATATGGTATTTTCTTCACCCATACACTGCTTCCCACTACTACCTCAACTACTCACTGTAAATAACTTCCTCAAAATTAGTGTTCCCCTCCCTTTACTGGCAAAGGATGATCAACCATATAACTTATAACAAAAAGAATCACAGCTGGAGAACTTTCCTTTATCTTTCTTTCACTTGAGCATTATACTCTTCTCATTTAAACAAATCCATAAGTTTGTTCTACTGGGATGGCTATTTGTGGGTGTGATTTAGTTTTCCAGTGGATGATATCAACCCTGGGCACTGGCATAGAGTCAAGAGATGACAACAGAAAACTATTAGATTTTTAAACTCCTTGATATTTGCGTCTATATCACCTTTTTGTTGAATCAATAGTGGGATAATACTTTGTAGAAACAATATCTTATACTGAATAAGCAAGAAAAATAAAGGAATCAGAAGACTCAAGTATGTATCCTCACTCTGCCATTTAATAGGTGTGTGAACTTGTACAATACCTATTCCTAAGCTTTGGTACTCGCCTTTGTAAGATGGAGATAAGTAAGGCCCTGCTCTGCCTTTTCATAAAGTGTGAAGATAAAAATGTAATACTGGGTATTAAAGCACTCTGAGATATAGAAAGGGCTCGATTTTTGCCATATTTCATCATAGTTAGTCATTATAATACCTGAAACAAGAGATAGAATGATTTTTCAATTAACTAGATTGTGCATTGGACAGAGAGCTGAACTATGAATCAGGAATACCTGAGTTCAAATACAGCTTAAGATATAAGCCAAGTAATCCCATGCAAGTCTTTCAATCTCTGTTTGCCTCAGTTTCCTCTTCTATAAAATGGGGATATTAACAGCACCTGCCTCCTAGAGTTCTTGTGAGAATCAAACACTTGAGAAGCATTTAGCACACTGCATGTCACATAGTAGGCATTTAATAAATGGTTTTTTTTTCTTTCTTCAATGACCCCAAGAGCTGGGGTGGTGGTAGCATATACCAAGCTAATGGTGGCAGTACATCCATGTACAGGGTTGGGATCAAAGCCACTCACTTAATTAGCTACCTTTTTAGGATGCAAATTGTAATGGAAGCCCAATAAGTAGCTGGGGATGTTTAGTTTGGAGAACATCCATGGGCATAATAGCTATCTTCAGCATCTAGAGGACTGTCATGTGAAAAAGAAATTATACTTCTGTTTTCCTTTAAAGGGCAATACTAAGTACAAAGGGACAGATATGCAAAGAGACAGATTGATACAGGAATATAAAACCAAACAAATTCAAACTTCCTAAAATGAGTTCTCTAAAAGTGGGCTAAGATTGCCCACATAGGAAGTAGTGGAATCCCCCTTACCAGTGACTCTCAAGTGCAGAAAGGATGACCATGTCTTTTGAATTTTGTAAAAAAATACTTTATTCATTATAAGGTGCATTAGATACCCTTAAAGACATTTTTGACTCTGATTGTGGAATCTTAAAGGTTATCCGTTTCACTCCTTTGATGAAACATGAATCTTGTCTTATATAGCTATTTCTGAGTGTTTCTGAGCCAAAAACTGGTTAGATGTTCATCATTCCCATGGAGGGTAAAACACCTCTCCAAATGGCTCACCCTTGCTGGATTGGAGTGGGGTAGTCAATTAACCAGCTTCCAGATCCCAGCTGTCAACAGACCTTGGGTGGGAAAGCACTTGAGGTAAACTACATCCATTTACAACCCCATCAGGAGTTATAGTTTGGCCAGAGCAAAAGCTAATGAACACCACCTCTTGATCATTCAGTTAGTTGACATTAATCAAATATCTGTTATATTTTCAAGCACTGTGCATGGCACATGGATAAGGAAAAGAATCTCCAAGAGTCAACAGTATATGGCCTAATGCCAAATGCTAGAATCTCAGGGTATGTTCTCCCGGCTCAGGCATACTTGCCTGGAGGACAGAAAGGGTTCCTAAAGACAAAATCAAGACCCAATAGTCTTTGCCAAATAACTTATCTCAACAATGAGAAGTCATAATGGAATATTACAGTTGAATGGATTTTAGAAGAATATATAATTACCTATATTTCTGAATATCTCCAGAAGAGAAGATTTTAACCAATAAGAGAAGGATTATAAAGTGGAAAATTTTTCCCATTTTAAGAAATGTCAGGATTTTCATGGTAGTCCAATCAATATAATCCTCTTTGCTCTTAGACAAGACCTTGATTCAGGTGCTGATTTAGTTATTTCTTTGGTATTTCCTTCCACCAGATAGACTTAGAACTATGAGAAACATAGGTTGGAATCTGAAGTCTGATGCTTATTAGCACATTAACCTTGGACAATTAATTGGAACTCTCTTAGCCTAAATTTCTGTCTCTATAAAATAAGGCTAATAAAATTGCTTTGTAAAAACTGCTCTGTAAAACTTTACATAGCTTAAAACTTCACCAAGACTTTTACACACCCTGTATAATATTGGTACATGAAGATAATTGTTCAACCACAGAATGGAAGTAGTACGCCAGGAAACAATGGGTACTCTGTCACTGGAGGAGCTCAGGCTGACTGCCAATATGCCATGAAGCAAATTCATCTATCAGGCAGGGGCTTGGACTAAATGACCTCTGTGTTCTCTTCAAACTTTCAGATTATATGCCTTCCATGATTATATTGGTTAACAGGGGTTAGACACCCACCCAGGGCTTTCATTTCCTCTCCATCTGGTTGATTACCAGCCCTGCTAGACTTTTGGCAAAGGGCCTCTAAATTGTCCTTGCCTTCACTTGTCAGTCTGACTCTGTGCCATGGCACCTTGAGTGGTAATGATGGTGCTTTCCCAACTCTCTCATTATGGTGGGGGAGGCAAGTATGTTCAGAGCTGTCAGTGACTGATCACTGGATACTTTTCAACTGAGACTCATGCATATCAGGAGGCCTCTCTGAATCAGGTGGAAAGGGAGAGAAGAGAGACTTAAGTATAGGATGGATTAGTTAACTTCATTTCATCAGCATAAGGAAGATTCTTCACCCCCTGGGGAGTGATACTGTAGTATAAAATGTGGCAGAACACCTGCTCTAGCTACAAAATCACAGAATTCCAGAACTAGAGTTTGAAGGGACCTCAGATATCAACAAGTCCAACTCATGCTTCAATAAGAATCTTTTTATACAGCTTTGGCAGGTGGTCCTCCAGCTTCTACTTGAAGCCTTTCATTGCCTTCTATAACAGCCCATTCAACTTGGGGACAGAGGTAATGGTCAAAGAGTTTTTCCCTACATAGAGTCAACTTCTGTCTGTTACTCTCTGCATCTGTCACTTTGTCTGTCTGTCTCTGTCTGCCTGCCTGCCTGCCTGTTTGTCTGTCTGTCTGTCTCTCTCTCTCTCTCTCTCTCTCTCTCTCTCTCTCTCTCTCTCTCTCTCTCTCTCTCTTTCTCTCTCATTCTCTCTCTGTCTTTCTCTGTGTCCATAAACTTCTACCTGTGACTCCTAGTTCTACCCTCTGGTGCCACACAGAACAACTCAAACTCCAATCCCTTTTCCACATGATAATGACTCAGATAGCTAAAGATAGTGACCATGTCCCCACTATGTCTATACTTCTCCAGACTAAATACCCAATAATCCTTTAACTGATCCTCAAATATCCACATCTTTAGTCTCCTTACCAAGTTTAATAGAAATCAAAAGATCATCAGTTCTAGCTTCCTGATTTAGGCAGATTAATATCCAAACTACTCAAGTATGTCCCCAAGGCCAAATATTGCATAATTTTCCTATGTATTTTATTTAAGAATTCACAAAGTAAATTCTTCCGTATTGTCAGACATGATCCTACAGCTCTAACTTGAACTTGTCTCTTCACGTTTGATCTTCTGTAGATCCAAAGAACTCCTGAGTGTCCTCCTTAGAAATTTTTCATAATCTTAAAGGCAATACTTAAACTATCAGCCATAGCAAACTGGACTAAGGTAAGCAGAAATAAACAAAACTTATATTATTTATTTATCTATTTTTAGTTTTCAACATTCATTTCTACAAGATTTTGAGTTCCGGATTTTCTCCCCATCTCTCCCGTCCCCCATGCCGAGACGCCATGCTGATTATACCTTTCCCCAATCTGCCCTCTCCTGTATTACACCCCTCCCTTGCCTTATCCCCATCTTCTCTCTTTTCTGGTGGGGTAAGATAGATTTGTATACATTACGTGTATTTCTTATTTCCAAGTTGCATGCAAAAACAGTTCTCAACATTTGTTCCTAAATCTTTCAGTTCCAACTACTCTTCCCTTCTTCTTCCCCATACAGCGCCTCCCCTTGAGAAGGCAAGCAATTCAATAGAGGCTGTACATGTGTAGTTATGCAAAATACTTCCATAATAGTCATATTGTGAAAGACTCACTACATTTCTCTCTATTTTGTCCTGTCCCCCATTTATTGTATTTTCTCTTTTGTCCTAGTCCTTCCCCAGAAATGGAACTGAAACTCCATAGTTAATTCTCTGGATGTGGAAGGCATTTTTCCAAAAGAAACCATAAGGAATTATTTAAATCCTTACATTGCAATGAGGTTTTAAGTCTACCAGAAAAATTCCTCACACACTGTGTTTATTACTGTGTACAAAGTTCTCCTGGTTCTGCTCCTTTCATTCAGTATCAGTTCATATAAATCTTTCCAGTCTTCTCTGAAGTTTTCCTGTTCATCATTTCTTATAGCACAATAGTATTCTACTACATTCATACCCATAATTTATTCAGTCATTCTCCAATTGATGGGAATCCCCTTGATTTCCAGTTTTTGGCCACTACAAAGAGAACTGCTATAAATATTTTTTTGTACATGTGGGATCCTTTCCAATTTTTATGATCTCTTGGCGACACAGTCCTAGAAGAAGTATTTTTGGGTCAAAGGGTATGCATATTTTTGTAGCCCTTTGGGCATAGTTCCAAATTGCTCTTCAAAATGATTGGATAACCTCATAGTTCCACCAGCAATGAAGTAATCTTCCAACTCTCCCACATCTTCTCCAACATTTATCATCTTTCTTATTCTGTCAAGTTAGCCAATCTGATGGGTGTGATGTGGTATATCAGAGTTGTTTTCATTTGTATCTCTCTAATCAAAAGTGATTTAGAGCATTTTTTCATGTGACTATAGATAGCTTTAATTTCTTCCTCTGAAAACTGCCTATTCATATGCTTTGACCATTTATCAATTGGAGAATGACTTATATTCTTGGACATTTGACTCAGTTCTCTATATATTTTAGGAATGAGGTCTTTATCAAACATTTATTAAAATTCCTTCCCAGTTTTCTGTATCCCTCTTAATCTTGGTTGTGTTAGGTTTGGTTGTGCAAAAACTTTTAAATTTAATGCTATCAAAATTTTCCATTTTTCACTTCATAATATTTTCTAACTCTTGTTTAGTCAAAAAATACTTCCCTTCTCCATAAATCTGATACACTATTCCTTGCTCCAATAATTTGTTCATAGTATCAATCTTTATACCTAGTTCATATACCCATTTGGACTTTATTCTTGTGTACAGTGTCAAGCATCATTCTATGTCTAGTTTTTGCCACACTGTTATCCAGTGTTCCCAGTAATTTTTATCAAGCAGTGAGTTCTCATCCCAGAATCTGGAATCCTTGAGTTTATCCAACAGTAGATAGCTATATTCATTGACTACTACGTCTTAAATACCAAACATATTCCACTGGTCTATCCTTTTGTTTCTCAGCCAGTATGAAGTGATTTTGATAGTTGCTGCTTTATAAAAACAATTTGAGATCTCATAGAGCTAGACCACCTTCCCTAGCATTTCATTTCATTAATTTCCATAGTATTTTTTCCAAAGTTTCTTCTTCCAGATGAATTTTGATATTATTTTTTCTAGGTCTAGAATATAATTATCTGACAAGTTGATTGATATGGCACTGAATAAGTAAATTGATTAAGACAGAATTGTCATTTTATTATATTGGCTTGGGCTACCCAAGAGCAACAGAAGGTTTTCCACTTACTTAGATCTGACTTTGTTTGTGTAAAAAGTATTTTGTAACGGTGTTCATGTAGTTCCTGGATTTGTTTTAGCAGGTAGAGTCCCAAATGTTTTATACTGTTTATCTTAGCTTTAAATGGGATTTCTCTTTCTTTTTCTTTCTATTGGTCTTGGTTAGTAATATATAGAAATGCAGAAGATTTGTGTGGGTTTATTTTGTTACCTGAAACTTTGCCAAGGTTGTTTGTTATTTCAAGTAACTTTTTTTACTTGAATCTCTGAGATTCTCTAAGTATATCATCATATCATATGCAAAGAGTGATAACTTAGTTTCTTCTTCAGCTATTATATTTTCTTCACTTTATTTTTCTTCTCTTATTGCTAAAGGTAACATTTCTAGTACAATATTGATGAATAATGGTGATAACGAACATCCTTGTTTCACCCCTGACCTTATTGGAACTACATCTCAGTTATCTCCATTGTATATAAAGTTTGCTGAAGGTTTTAGGTAGATACTACTATTATTTCATGGAAGGTTCCATTTATTCCTATGCTCCCCAGTGTTTTCAATAGGAATGGGTGTTGTATTTTGTCACAAGATTTTTCTGCATCTATTGAAATAATCATGTGGTTTCTGTTAGGTTTGTTGTTGATATACTCAATACTGCTAATAGTTTTCCTAACACTGATCCAGTCCTGCATTCCTGGTACAAATCCTACCTGATTGTAATGTACTATTCTTGGGATAAGCTCCTGTCTTCTTTTTCCTAAAATCCTATTTACAAATTTTACAAATTCTGGGTCTTTTTCCCCTTATCTGTTTCCTAAAACAAAACAAATTATCAAAATATTAACACTTAAGTCCACTTGACTGCATTTCAAAATTGAACTCTTGGGGAGAAACAATTAAATCCAGCTGGGGGCTGGGACAAGATGGAGGAGTGAGACCAACTACTCATGTAAGACTTTGACTAACTCCTTCAGATAGCTCTAAAAAGAGAATCTGACTAGATTTTGGAAGGGTAGAATCCAATAGGAAACAGGCTGTGGCAGATTCACAGCCTAGGACAGACTGAAAGGTTGATTGAAAAGATCCATTCTATGAGGCCAGAGAAGCACACAGCTCACAGTACATAGGATGTACCAGCATGTCCCAGCTGTGGTAGGGCTAAGCAAGAAGCCCCAGATGATATGAAGTAGCAGCTGCACTGAAGAATTTCAGGCATATCAACCCAGGATAGGAGCCCAGCAAAACTGAATGAGTGAGACACACAGACTCCCAGGTATCCGGGAGCAGCTGCTCCTGAGATTATCAGCCCACAGATTGAATGTCTGGAAGTCACCTATTTGAACTTCTGGAAGTCAAAATGGCAGAATGATCAGTAAATTTTCTCTCTCCTTCAACTTATTGAACTTGAAAGACTCCAAATATTTCACCAGAAAATTCCTGAAACAGGCAGAAGGGGCAAACAATCTCATAGTATGTGAAGCTAGGAAAATTGCTAAGGAAGGTTGCTCTTGCTGTGGCTGAAGGGCACCAGTATAGGACAGGAGCTCTCCCAGAGAGTCCCACCTCAGCAAACCAAAAGGACTTCCAGAACCTGCAACTACCAACATCAGGTGGGCCTCCGCACCCCCTGGAGAATCAGGAAGACACTAGGGCAGATGGGATCACCAAACACTGAGCTTGCCTATGCTCTAGTTCATCAGAGGAGAACCCCTGTGGCCAGACCAGCCCTCTCATCACCCTTATCAAAATAGTTCCAGGGTAAATCCTGGGAATCACAAAAAGTCTTCACTTGATCTCTGCTTTCTCCCAATAGCCAGCTCAGTATCAATTAAGCTGCAGAACTTTAGCTTCTATCTGAAAGAACCAGAGACCACAGCACATAAAGCCTCAGGTTCAAGGCACGAGAAATGTGGGACAGAGCCCTTTGTGCCCTAGAAACAGAGAACTACTTTAAAAGCCAGGAAAAGTGTTACTACCATCATCACGAGTAAGAAGCAAAGCAATAAAGAAAAGAATATAGAAACTATCTATGGGAACAAGGAATAAAACACAAATAAAACAGATGTTAATATTGAGACTGTACTCCCATCTGAAACTTCAGAAGGGACTATGAACTGATCGCCAGTACAAAGATCACTCTTGGAAGAGCTGAAGAAGGAAGTAGAAGAAAAACTGACCAATTATTTTAGAAGTATGAAAAAACAACTCACAGAAGGAAATAGCTCCTTACAAAGGAAAATTGGACAAATAGAAAAGGAAGCACAAAACCTAAGTGGAAAAATTGGATAAATGGAAAAAGAAGTACAAAAACTAACTAGAGAAAATAATTTCTTAAAAGGAATAATTGGACAGATTGAAAAGGAGATGTAAGAGTTAACTGAAGAAAACAATTTGATAAAAATTAGAATTGGGCAAGTAGAAACTAATGACTCCATGAGACATCAAGAATCAGTCAAATAAAATTTAAAGAATGAAAAAAGAGAAGATAATGTAAAATATTTAATTAGAAAAACAACTGACCTAGAAAATAAATCCAGGAGAGAAAATCTAAGAATGATTGGCCTATTAGAAGGCCATGATGAACAAAAGAGCCTGGAAAATACCTTACAAGAAATTGTCAAGGAAAACTGCCCAGAAGTGCTAGATCCAGAGGGCAAAGTAGTCATAGAAAGAATCCACCATTTACCTCTCAAAAGGAATCCCAAACTAAAAACACCAAGGAATATCATTGCCAAATTCCAGAACTATCAATTGAAGGAGAAAATACTACAGGCAGCAGGAAAGAAACCATTCACATATCGAGGAGCTACAATGGGAATCACACAGGACCTTGAAGCTTCTACATTAAAAAATCGAAGGAATTTCAATATGATATTCCATAAGGCAAAGGAGCTGGGACTGCAACCAAGGAACAATTACCCAACAAAATTCAATATAATATTTCAGGCAAGGAGATGGACATTCAATGAAATAAGAGATTTCAATACCTTCCTGATAAAAAGGCCTGAGCTGAATAGAAAATTCAATCTTCAAATGCAAGTTTCAAGAGAGGCATAATAAGGTAAACAGGGGGAAAAAAACTTGTTACTTGAGAAAATTTGAGAAAACTGTTTACATCCTTATAAAGGAAAATGATACTTGTTAATCTTGAGAATTGTATATTTATTATGAAATACAAAAGGGATATACATAGCAGAAGGAGCAGATTTAAAGTAAATGATGTGATGATAAAAATGTGATTAAAGGGTGCAAAGGAATTGTAACAGGAGATGTGAAAAGGAGGAGACAGAAAATGGTAAATCAGCACTTTCCCCTAAGATGGCACCGAAGGCTAAGAAGGAAGCCGTTGTCTCCAAGGCAGAAGCCAAGTCCAAGGCCTTGAAGGCCAAGAAAGCAGTGTTGAAGGGTGTCCATAGCCACAAAAAGAAGAAGATCCAAACATCCCTCTCCTTCTGACGACCCAAGACACTAAGACTAAGAAGGCAGCCCAAATAGCCTCGGAAAAGTGCCCCTTGGAGAAACAAGCGTGATCACTATGCCATCATTAAGTTCCCCCTGACCACTGGGTCTGCTATGAAGAAGACTGAGGACAACACCCTAGTTTTCATCGTGGACATCAAGGCCAACAAGCATCAGATCAAGCAAGCAGTAAAGAAGCTGTATGACATCGACGTGGCCAAAGTCAACACACTGATATGGCCTGATGGAGAGAAGAAAGCTTATGTTCGTCTTGCTCCAGACTATGATGCTTTGGATGTTGCCAGCAAAATTGGAATCATCTAAACTGTGTCCAGCTCTCTCACTGCAACTACAATAAAAAGTTTTCCCCAATAAAATATATATATATATATATATATATATATATATATATATATATATATATATATATATATATATATATATATATATAAAATGGTAAATTACATCACAGGAAGAGGCACAAAGGCATAAAATTATATCACAGTAGAGGGAAAGAGGGGAGGCAAATGAGTATTGTATGATATTTACTCTCATCTGAATTGGTTCAAGGAAGGAACAACAATCTTAAATATATAAATCTAACTAGCTCTATAGGAAGTAGAGAGAAGAGGGAAAGAAAAGGGAAGCGAGACAAGAAAGGGGGAAAGAAGTAGTAAGGATAAAGGGGAATAAAAGGAAGGGGGGTTGAAAGAAGGAAGGGAAGACTGCAGGAGGTGGTGGTCAAAAATGAAAAGTATTGTGGAGGGGAAGGGAGAAGTGAGAACTAAAAGCACAAATGGTGGTAAAGAGGATGAAATAAAAGAAACAGATAGTAATCATAACTCTGAATGTGAATGGGATGAAGTCTACCATAAAACAGAGAGGGATACCAGAATCAATTAAAAACGCTTTTTCTTGCCTCATTTATGAGAAATAATTTGTCCAATACCATTTCTCTCTTTCTCCTCCCAACATATTCTTCTCTCCCCTTAATTTTATTTTTTTAGATATCATCCCTTCCTCTTCAACTCACCTTGTGTCCTCTGTCTGTATGTGTATAATCCCTTAGACTACCCAAATACTGAGAAAAATTTCAACAGTTACAAATACTACCGTTCTCTGTAGGAATGTTAACAGTTCAAGTTTAGGAAGTCCTTTATGATTTCTGTTTCCTGTGTATCTTTTCATTCTTCTCTTGATTCCTGTGTTTGAAAGTCAAATTTTCTATTCAGCTCTGATCTTTTCTTCAATAATGCTTGAAAGTCCTCTATTTCATTGAATGACCATTTTTTGATCTTGAAATCTTTTTTTTTTATTTACTTAACTTTTTACATTCATTTTCACAGAATTTTGGGTTCCAAATTTTCTCCCCTTTTCTCCCCTCCCCCCACCCCATACACCAAGCATTCTAATTTTCCCTATCACCAATCTGCCCTCCCTTGTATCATCCCTCCCTTCCCTTGTCCCCATCTTTTCTTTTGTCCTGTAGGACCAGATAACTTTCTGTTCCCCATTACCTGTATTTCTTATTTCCTAGTAGCAAAAACAATACTCAACAGGTGTTCCTAAAACTTTGAGTTCCAAATTCTCCCCATCCCTCCCTCCCCACCTATTCCCTTTGGGAAAGCAGGCAATTCAATATAGGCCATGTCTGTGTAGTTTTGCAAACGACTTCCATAACAGTCATGTTGTGCATGACTAACTATATTTCCCTCCATCCTATCCTGCCCCCATTGCTTCTATTCTCGCTTTTGATCCTGTCCCTCTCCAAGAGTGTTTATTTCAAATTGCTCCCTCCTCCCATTGCCCTCCCTTCTATCATCCCTCCCACCCTGCTTATCCCCTTCTCCCCCACTTTCCTGTATTGTAAGATAGGTTTTCATACCAAAATGAGTGTACATTTTTTTCCTTCCTTTAGTCTAATGTGATGAGAGTAAAATTCATGTTTTTCTCTCAGCTCCTCTCTTTTTCCCTCCACTAAAAAGTTTCCTTCCTGCTTCTTCTATAAGAGATAATTTGCCCCATTCCATTTCTTCCTCTCTCCTCCAAATTCATTTCTCTCCTATCACTTAACTTCATTTTTTAAAGATATGATCCCATCCTATTCAATTCACTCTGTGCTCTCTGTCTCTGTGTTTGCGTACACGTGTGTGTGTGTGTGTGTGTGTATGCAATCCCACCAACTACCCAGATACTGAAAAGTTTCAAGAGTTACAAATATTGTCTTTCCATGTAGGAATGTAAACAGTTAAACTTTAGTAAGTTACATATGATTTCTCTTTGCCGTTTACCCTTTCATGCTTGTCTTGATTCTTGTGTTTGAAAGTCAAATTTTACTTTCATCGCTGGTCTTTTCATCAAGAATGCTCGAAAGTACTCTGTTTCCTTGAAAGACCACTTTTTCCCCTGAAGTATTATACTCAGTTTAGCTGGCTGGGTGATTCTTGATTTTAGTCCTAGTTCCTTTGACTTCTGGTATATCATATTCCATGCCCTTCAATCTCTTAATGTAAAAGCTGCAAGATCTTATGTTATCCTGATTGTATTTTCACAATACTTAAATTGTTTCTTTCTAGCTGCTTGTGATATTTTCTTCTTGGCCTGGGAATTCTGGAATTTGGCTACAATGTTCCTAGGAGTTTCTCTTTTTGGATCTCTTTCCAGTGGTGATCGTTGGATACTTGCAATATTTATTTTTCCCTCTGGTTCTAGAATATCAGGGCAGTTTTCCTTGATAATTTCATGAAAGATGATGTCTAGGCTCTTTTTTTGATCATGGTTTTCAGGTAGTCCCATAATTTTTAACTTGTCTCTCCTGGATCTATTTTCCAGGTCAGTTGTTTTTCCAATGAGATATTTCACATTCTCTTCCATTTTTTTTATTGTTTTTGTTTTGTCATGTAATTTCTTGGTTTCTTATAAAGTCATTAGCCTCCATCTGTTTCATTCTAATTTTGAAAGAACTATTTTATTCAGTGAACTTTGGACCTCCTTTTTCATTTGGTTAATTCTGCTTTTGAAAGCATTGTTCTCCTCATTGGCTTTTTGAACATCTTTTGCCAGTTGAGTTAGCCTAGGTTTCAAGCTGTTATTTTCTTCAGCATTTTTTAGGTCTCCTTTAGCAAGATGTTGACCTGCTTTTCATGCTTTTCTTGCACCTCTCTCATTTCTCTTCCCAGTTTTTCCTCCACCTGTCTAACTTGATTTTCAAAATCCTTTTTGAGCTCTTCTATGACCTGAGCCCATTAAATATTTACTTTGGATATTTGAAATACAGAAGTCTTGATTTCTATGTCTTTCCCTGATGGTAAGCATTGTTCTTCCTCATAAGAAAGGATGGGAGGAGATATCTGTTCACCAAGAAAGTAACCTTCTATGGTCTTATTTTTTTTCCCTTTTCTGGGTATTTTCTCAGCCAGTTACTTGACTTCTGAGATTCTTCTCCAAACCTGCCTTGCCTCCAGATTTGTCCACCTAGTGCTTGGGGTCTGAGATTCATATACTGCTTCCCAACCTCAGGGCTTTAAGTGGGGGCAGAGCTCCTATTCAGTGTTACGTTAAATTCAGGTGCTCAGGTTGGGACAGGGCTATTATTCAGTGTGAGATTAAGTTCAGCTGCTCAGGTTGGGGCAGGGCCTCCACCCGGGGCTAAGTTCCCTTAGGGGGTTTATGCAGAGCCCTTCAACTATGCATCTGAGCTCCTGTCTGCTTTGGGAGCCCCTGTCCTCTGCTACCTCTGCTGCTGCCTCCCAAGGTGGCCTGAGTTATGGAGACACCCAGCTCCCTTCTCAGCCAGCCAAAAAGACTCTCTCACTGACCTTTGGTGTCTATGGGTGGAGGGACCTGCACAGTCACTGGAGATTCTGTCCCTGAAGCCTGCTCGGATCTGCTTCTCTTGGTGCCACGCAGCCAAGGCAGGGCTGGGCTGGCTCTGCTCTGGGTCTGGTGCGTGAGGGACCTTTGGTGTCAGTTTTTTAGGTCTCTCTGGAACAGAAATCTCCTCCACTCTGTTGCTGTATGGCCTTTGCTGCTCCAGAATTTGTTGGGAGTTCTTCTTTACAGGTATTTTATGGGCTGTGGGTTAGGAGCTAGCATATGTGAGTCTTTCTACTCTGCCATCCTGTCTCCTCCCCGAAGTTGTTCCTTGAAATCTTATACTCAATTTTGCTGGATAGGTGATTCTTGGTTTTAATCCTAGTTTCTTTGACTTCTGGAATATCATTATCCAATTCCTTTGATACCTTAATGTAGAAGCTACTATATCTTGTGTTATTCTGATTGTATTTTTACAATACTCGAATAGTTTCTTTCTGGCTGCTTGAAAATTTTCTCCTAGATCTGGGAACTCTGGAATATTCCTAGGAGTTTTCCTTTTGGAATCTCTTTCAAGAAGTGATGGGTGGATTTTTTCGATATTTATTTTACTCTCTGCTTCTAAAATATCAGGACAATATTCCTTGATAATTTCATGAAAGATGACGTCTGTGCTGTTTTTTTGACCATGGCTCTCAGGTAGCCCCATAATTTTTAAATTGTCTCTCCTGGACCTATTTTCCAGGTCACCTCTTCTTCCAATGAGATATTTCACATTGTCTTCTATTATTTTCATTGTTTTGGTTTGGTTTTGTAGTTTCTTGGTTTCTCATAACGTCATTACCTTTCATCTGCTCCATTCTAAGTTTTAAAGAACTATTTTCTTCAGTGACTTTTGAACTTCCTTTTCTCTTTGCCTAATTCTGCTTTTGAAAGTATTTTTCTCCTCATTGGATTTTTGTACCTCTTTGGCCATTTGAGTTAGTTTATTTTTAAAGATATTATTTTCTTCATCATTTTTGGGGTCTCCTTTAGCAGGTTGTTGACTCATTTTTCATGATATTCTTGCATCGCATCACTCTTATGCCTCTTTCTGATTTTTCCTCCACCTCTCTTATTTGATTTTCAAAATCTCTTTTGAACTCTTCCATGGCCTGAGACAATTGTAAATTTATTTTGGAACATAGATGAAGAAAACTTGACTTTGATGTCTCCCTCTAATGATATTATTTGCTCTTCCTCATTCAAAAGGACAGTGGAAAATAGCCATTCACCAAGAAAGTAACCTTCTATAATCTTATTTTTCCCCCTGTGTGGGGCATTTTCCCAATCAGTTACTTGACATTTCAGTCCTTAGTCAAGTGGAGGGTATATTTTAGGGACATGTAATTTCTCGGTTCCTTCAATGTGGTACAATCAAGGAATGGGAGTTAATGTTCTCCTGAATTGCACTCTGGTCTAGGAGCAACTGCAAGCACTCTTTTCTGCACAGGATGTGTTAGTAGAGTTCCCTCTCCACAACTGCCTCCAGTTCCATCACGCCAAAACTCCTCCTCACCCCAGGGCCTCCACTCAGGGCTAAGATTCAGATCAGCCACTTGATTCCCCCAGGGTCTTTTGGCTATTGGCTCCAAAAATGGATGCTGCAGCCACCTGGAGCCAGGCCTAGGTCACAACCCTTCTCCCTTCTCACTCATGTGAAAGAACTTTCTCACTGACCCTTGAAGTTGTTTCTGCCACCTTTCGGTTAAGGAATCTGGGATTCACAGCTCTTATCTGGGATTTTGTGCCCTAAAGCCTTCTCCAGTCCTGTACCTGGCATGCCGTGTGGCCAAGGCTTGGCTATGCTCCATGGGCCATGCTCCACTCTGAACCTGGTGCAATAGACCTTTCCTTTCTGCCTTCCAACCTGCCTTGCACTGGAAATCTCTTTCACTCTGTCCTTTTGTGACTTCTGCTGCTCTAGAATTTGTATAGAGTCATTTTTACTGGTATTTTATGGACTTTGAGGGGAGAGCTACAGCAGGCCTATCTTTCTACTCCACCATCTTGGCTCTGTCCCCATATCCAAAGCTTATTAAGGAATATTTATTAGGAATGGTACAGAAGGAATTCCTACAGAGTCAGTCTGTATCAGAAGTGTCATAAAACAGGCTCAAACAACAGTTCAAGTACAGTTGGAATCACATTAAAATGAACTTGGAAAATATTTAACAAAATACAAAAATAAAGTAGAACAAAGTTAATGTTAATATGTGGTTTCCTAAGACAATACACTGCCTATAGAAGTCCTCTAGTAAAATTTAGTGGCCCTGATTTCTATTTGTATTTCATGACACTAGTCTAGATAAAAATCATTAGCCCATGAGTTCTTAATATCCTGGTGAAACCTATGAAGCTTTCAGCATAATGTTTTTAAATGAATTAAATAAAAAAATATGATTACAAAGAAAACTTATTTCATTGAAATAGAGTTATCAAACTACTTTTATGAAATGAAGGATGACAAGTTGAGAACTCTTGCTCAAATTCCTTCCGACACTGAAATCTGATTATTCTCTCATCATGAATGTATAGTCCCCACATGCCCAAGGACATGTAATAAATCTGTAGTGAGGGTTCAAATTCTATCTCTGCTATTGATTATCCATGTGACCTTGAGAATGTCACTTTATGTATTTGGGTCTCAATTTTCTCATCAGTAAAGTGATAGTAGCAGATGGTCTCTAATGTCTCTTCGATTGATTAACTTGCCTGTTAGCTGTATAAATGCATGCAATGAGGGAGGAAGGAAAAGAAAAGAGTACGAAGAAGTTTACTTAATTATATTCTCTTGACCAAGGGCTAAAACATGGGAGTCTTTTGTAAATATTCTATTCTTAGTTCTGGAAGGATGATAGCTAATTTATCAGATGGATTATTTAATATGCCATTCAATCTGTTTCAAATATTAGTAATCTGAGATGACTAAGAGTTGTAAACAAATGGCTATTACTCAATCCAGCTAAAGGTTCTTCATTCAGCTAAAGGTTCTTCGTCCAGCTACATTCTGCATCAGAGATCCAAAAAGATATTTTTATCCTGATCCTAGTGACCCCCATCAAGGAAAAACATGCATGAGAAAGAGAAATTTCTTTACCCATTGTCAAATATCTGTTCATATTATATACTTGCCTGGAAGATTCTCCTCCCTCCTGACCTCTGGTCAGATCTGTTCCATTCTTTGCAGTGTAACTCATCTGTCCTATAATAAATCTTGATATAAAGATATGTATTATCTTTATTTTTCAGATGAGGAAAGTGAGCTTCAGAGAAGCAAAGTAGCTTACCCACATTTTTACAAAGAACAAATGGAATAATCAGGACTTGAACCAAGGTCTATTTGAAACAAAGTATTGTCCTTCCTATAGAAATAATATTTGCATCACCTACCATGCAGAGTTATTTTAAGAATTTTTAAAAAGGAAATATTTCTAGAAGTGCTTTGTGACCTGGAAGCACAAATGATTATTTCTATTTTTGCTGCAAGAATTTTAAAATTTTGCTCACAAATTCCCTGTGGTGTATGGAAGAATAATGGCTAGAATATATGTGCAAAACATTTAAATTTTTTGTGATTCAGTTTTCTTAATTTTATAGTAAGTTTATACTGATAATAGATGTAACACTTTTACATGACCTTTGAAGCACCACATACTTGTATGCCATTATTGATATCATAACATATGTTTTAATGTAATATATATATATATATATTCTAATATTCATTATCACTAGCAATATTTGCCTATTCACTATGACATAACCAGTTGATGAGGAACAAAATCATTTTGCTTTGGAATTTTCAGTCTGATTCATGAACTTGTGGCATTTGAATTTGGTCCTCTAAACCATCCTCCCTAGTTTTGCTCTGACAATTAGACCATAGCCAGCTTACTATGAAAAACCTAATGAAAAATAAAATGGAGATGACAGTACCTCATTTATAAAACATTATTTATAAAAAAAAGGTGGTTATGCCTAGTATTTGGTGATAAATATAATTCATTATATTTCTCTTGATCTGATGCAAATGGTTATTGTTTTAGATGATGAAAAATTTAGTCAACAGTGAGAGTGAGCTAATAAATGGAAAGATGCCTTAAAAAGGAGTAAGACCAGAAAGTCACAAGATCTCATAATAATAGTGGCAAATATACAATTTTTCCTCAAATCCATTGTGTGAAATATTTTTGTTTTCTTAAAGGAGCAATTTATTTTCCACTCTCTGTGGGGGATATTAATTTTCCTAGTAATTTCTAATGCTTTGCCCCTGCTTAAATTATCCTCTATATATTTATATAGTGTATTCTGTCCATAGCATGGAATCTCATTGAAGGAACTGTTTTTCATTCCATCCACATATGCCCAGTGACTTGCACAGTGCTCTACACATGATAATATTTTAGAGTCAGAAGTACAATTCAATAATTTGAACAAAAACTCATTATTTGACCAAAACTTCTGGGAAAACTGGAAAACAATATGATAGAAACTATGTATAGACCAACATCTCACATAATACACCAAGATAAGGACAAAATGGGTACATGTACACATAAAGGATAATACCATAAATAAATTCATAGAGTATGAAATAATTTATCTGTCAGATTTATTGATAAGGGAAGAATTTAGGATCAAAGAAGATATAGAGAATATTACAAAATTTAAAAGAGATAATTTTGATTATATAAATTTTTAAAAACTTTTTGCACAAAGAAAATCAATGAAAAGAAATAAGAAAAGCAAAAAACTGAGGGGGGGAATTTGTAACATGCATCTCTGATAAAGGTCTCATTCCTTAAATATATACAGAACTGAATAAAATTTATAAACATGCAGGTCATTTCATCCCAGTTGATTAGTGGTCAAAGGACATAGGCAATTTTCAGACAAAGAAATAAAAGCTATCCATATTAATATAAAAATGCTCTAAATCAGTATTGATTAGAGAAATGCAAATTAAAACAACTCTGAGGTAACACCTCACATCTATCACAGTAGTTAATATGACAAAAAGGAAAATATTGGATTTTAGAGGAGATATCAGAAACCTGGACACAAATGCACTGTTGGTGGAGTTTATTAAATTGGGTTGACCTACTCATGAACAATTGATGTTTTTCTAGGTGTTTAGATTTGACTTTTCTGCATGACAAAGGTTTTGTAATTGAGTTCATATAGTTCCTGTGCTTATCTTGGTAGGTAGACTCCCAAATAATGTGTATTGTCTACAGTTGTTTTAAATGGAACTGTTCTTTCTATCCCTTGCTGCTGGGCATTGTTGATGGAAATGTTGATGGCTTATTTGAGTTTATATTATATTCTGCAACTTTGCTAGAGTTGTTAACTGTTTCAAATAGTTTTTTAGTTGATTCTCTAGGATTCCTTAAGTATACCATCCTGTCATCTACAAAGGTAGTTTTGTTTCCTCACTGTCTGTTCTAGGCTAATTCCTTTGATTTGTTTTCTTTTCTCATTGCTAAGACTAACATTTCTATTACAATATTGAATAATATCAGTGATTGTAGGCATCCCTGTTTCACCCCTCATCTTTCTGGGAATGCTTCTAGCTCATCCCCATTATGTATAGTACTTGCTGATGGTTTTAGATAGATGCTACCTATCATTTTAAGGAATGATTCCTATATTTCTATGCTCTCTAGGGTTTTAATAAGAATGGATTCTGTACTTTGTTATAAATTTTTACTGTATCTTTTGAGATAATCATATGACTTATTTGGTTTTTTTTTTTTTTGATATAGTCAATTATCTTGATAGTTTTCCTAATGTTGAACAAATCCTGCATTACTGGTATAAATTCCACGTGCTCATAGTGTATCACACTTCTGTAACCTCTTCGTTAATATTTAATTTAAAGTAATTTCATTGATATTCATTAGGAAAACTGGTTTGCAGTTTTCTTTCTCTGCCTGTTTTAGGTAACCCACCATATCTGTGTCATAGGAGGAATTTGGTAGGACTCATTTCTTCTTCACAGATCTTTCTAAATAGATTGGATGGTATTAGAATTAAATATTCTTTAAATGTTTGGTAGAATTTACTTCTAAATCCTTTGACCCTGGAGATTTTTTCTCATGAATTTCATTGATGGCTTGGTGAATTTCTCTTTTCTGAAATGAGATTATTTAAGTATTTCATTTCCTCTTCTGGTAAACTGGGAAATTTCTATTTTTGTAAATATTTATGATTTTCAATGAGATTTTGAGATTTGTTGGCATACAGTTGGACAAAGTAACACCTAATTATTGTTTCAATTTTCTCTGCATTGATAGTGAATTCACCTTTTTAATTTTTCATACTGGTAATTTATTCTTTCATTTTTTTAAAAAAATCAAATTAACTAAAGGTTTGTCTATTTTATTGTTTCATTTTCATGAAACAAGAAGTTAGCTTTCTTACTTTCAATATTAATCATCTCTCCATTGATTTTCAGAATTTTTAATTTGGTACTTAACTGGGGATTTTAATTTTCTCTTTTTCTAGCATTTTTTGGTTGCACTCCCAATTTACTGATCTCTATTTCTATTTTATTAATGTGTTTAGAGTATCAACTTCCTGTGTAGAGATGGAAGATTTAATTTTATTGAATAATGTTTTTTTCTTTACCATTTCCCATTTCATGGTTCTTTTGAATCTTGTATTTGAAAATTGAACTTTTTGTTCAGCTTTGTTAGATGCACAGATGTTTGTCCACTTTTTCTCCTTAAAAGATAATGTTCAACTTTTCTGTGTAGTTGACTCTTCGTTATAATCTAAGCTCCTTTGTCTTGCAGAATATCATATTATAAGTCTGTTGATCCTTTAATAGAGAAGTTGCTAAATTCTGGGTAATCCTGATTGTGGCTGCTTGGTATGTGAGTTGTTTCTTCCTGCCTTCTTGCAGTATTTTCTTGTTAACCTGATGATTGTAGAATTTTGTTACAATATTCCTGGGAATTTTCATTTTGGTATCTCTTTTAGGAGTTGGTGTATTCTTACAGTGAAGACTTTACTCCCTTGTTCTAGGATATCAGGACAATTGGCTTGATGATTTCTTGAAAGATGCTTCCTAGGCTCTTTTGTTTACCATGATGTTCAGGCAGTCCAATAATTCTTAAATGAACTCTCCTTGATCTATTTTCCAAGTAAGTTGGTTTTTCTATGAGGCAATTTACGGGGGGAGGAGCCAAGATGGTGGAGTACAAAGACTCATATATGCGAGCTCCGAATCCACAGCCCATAAATTTCCTGTAAAAAGTGCTCCCCACAAATTCTGAAACAGTGAAAGCTGCGCAGAAATGCAGTGGAGGAGATTTTCATTCCAGAGAGCCCTGAAAAACCGACCCCAAAGCTCCGTCGCACAGCAGACAACAAAGCCCAGCCCTGCCCGCCTGGCCCCTAGAGGAGCAGAACCAAGCAGGCTTCAGGGACGGAAACTCCAGCCACTGAGAAGGTCCCTCTACCCACAGGCCCTACAGGTCAGTGAGGGAGATTTCTGGGCTAGCTGAGAGGGGAGTGGGGTGTCTCCATAACTCAGCCCCCCTCGGGAGACAGTGGCAGAGGCAATGGCAGAGGCAGTGGCAGCCAGGGGCTCCCGGAGCAGACAGGATCTCAGATCAAATCCTGAAGGTCTCCCCATAAAGCCCCTGAGGGAACTGAGCCTGGGAAGCGGCCCTGCCCCCATCTGAGCATCAGAATTTTAGCTCACATTGAGTAGCAGCTCCACCCTCCGCTGAAAGCCCTGAGGTTGGGGAGTAGCATTTGAATCTCAGACCCCAAGCACTAGCTGGGCAGATCTAGGCGGGGGTGCAGAGAAATCTCAGAATTCAAGTAACTGGCTGGCAAAATGCCCAGAAAAGGGAAAAAAAAATAAGACCATAGAAGGTTACTTTCTTTGTGAACAGATATTTCCCCCTTTCCTTTCTTATGAGGAAGAACAATGCTTACCATCAGGGAAAGACATAGAAGCCAAGGCCTCTGTATCCCAAACACCCGAAACAGATATCCACTGGGCTCAGGCCTTGGAAGAGCTCAAAAAGGATTTTGAAAATCAAGTTAAACAGGTGGAGGAAAAACTGGGAAGAGAAATGAGAGAGATGCAAGAAAAGCATGACAAATGGGTCAATACCTTGCTAAAGGAGACCCAAAAAAAGGCTGAAGAAAGTAACTCCCTGAAAAATAGGCTAACTCAATTGGCAAAAGAGGTTCGAAAAGCCAATGAGGAGAAGAATGTTTTCAAAAGCAGAATTAGCCAAATGGAAAAAGAGGTCCAAAATTTCACAGAAGAAAGTAGTTTTTTCAAAATTAGAATGGAACTGATGGAGGCTAATGACTTTCTGAGAAACTAAGAAATCACAAAACAAAACCAAAAGAATGAAAAAATGGAAGAGAATGTGAAATATCTCATTGGAAAAACAACTGACCTGGAAAATAGATCCAGGAGAGACAATTTAAAAATTATGGGACTACCTGAAAGCCATGATCAAAAAAAAGAGCCTCGACATCAACTTTCATGAAATTATCAAGGAAAACTGCCCTGAGATTCTAGAACCAGAGGGCAAAATAAGTATTGAAGGAATCCATCGATCACCGCCTGAAAGAGAACCAAAAAGAGAAACTCCTAGGAACATTGTAGCCAAATTCCAGAATTCCCAGGTCAAGGAGAAAATATTACAAGCAGCTAGAAAGAAACAATTCCAGTATTGTGGAAATAAATCAGGATAACACAAGATCTTGCAGCTTCTACATTAAGGGATCGAAGGGCATGGAATAGGATGTTGCAGAAGTCAAAGGAACTAGGACTCAAACCAAGAATCACCTACCCAGCAAAACTGAGTATAATACTTCAGGGGAAAAATGGTCTTTCAATGAAATAGAGGACTTTCAAGCATTCTTGATGAAAAGACCAGAGCTGAAAAGAAAATTTGACCTTCAAACACAAGAATGAGAAGCATGAAAAAGTAAACAGCAAAGAGAAGACATAAGGGACTTAACAAAGGTGAACTGTTTACATTCCTACATGGAAAGACAATATTTGTAACTCTTAAAACTTTTCAGTAGCTGGGTAGTTGTTGGGACTACACACACATACACATGCACACACACACACACATGTACATGCGAGCACACATACACACATGTATGGACACACAGAGACAGAGAGCACAGAGTGAATTGAATAGGATGGGATCATATCTTAAAAGAAATGATAGTAAATGGTGAGAGAGAAATGTAGTGTGAGGAGAGAGGGTGAAATGGAATGGGGTATATTGTCTCTCATTCAAGAGTCAAGCAGGAGACTTTTTAGTGGAGGGAAAAAGAGGAGACCTGAGAAAAAAACATGAAGTTTACCCTCATCACATTGGACTAAAGGAAGGAATAAAATATACCCTCATGAAAACCTATCTTACAATACAGGAAAGTGGGGGAGAAGGAGATAAGCAGGGTTGGGGGGATAATGGAAGGGAGGGCAATGAGAGGAGGGAGCAATTTGAAGACAGCACTCGGGGAGGGACAGGATCAAAAGAGAGAATAGAAAAAATGGGGGGCAGGATAGGAGGGAGGGCAATTCAGTTAGTCTTACACAACACGACTAATATGGAAGTCATTTGCAAAACTACACAGATATGGCCTATATTGAATTGCCTGCCTTCCCAAAGGGAATGGGTGGGGAGGGAGGGATGGAGAGAATTTGGAACTCAAAGTTTTAGGAGCACTGTCGAGTATTGTTGTTGCTACTAGGAAATAAGAAATTTGTTAATGGGGAATAAAAAGTCATTTGGCCCTACAGGACAAAAGAGAAGATGGGGACAAGAGAAGGGAGGGAGGATAGAAGAGAGGGCAGATTGGTGATAGGGGAAATTAGAATGCTCGGGGAATAGAATGCTATTGGGGTGGGGAGAGGGGAGAAATGGGGAGAAAATTTGGAACCCAAAATTTTGTGAAAATGAATGTAAAAAGTTAAATCAATTTATATCAAAAAATGAGGCATTTTACATTTTCATTTTTTTATTCTTATGATTTTTGACTGATTTTTGATGTTAATAAAGTCATTAAATCCCACTCTCCTAACTCTAATTTTTTTCTGCCTTTCTTTTCTTTTCTTTTCTTTTTTTATTTTTTTTTAATGTTTTGCAATCATTTCCTTAAAGTTAAGATTTTATGACCCCCTCCCTTCCCCCAATACCCCCCTCCCTCCCCATGACAGCATACAATTCTGTTTAGGTTTTACATATACTTTCCTATTGAGCACATTTTCACTATAGTCATGCTACGTAGTCGAACTAAAATAAATGGAAGAAATCATATAACAAATCAAAACATAATACACTGAAACCCACCCACACACAAACATGATCTGCTACATTCTGCAAATGACTTCCATATTTCTGTCTCTGAGTGTGGAAGGCATTTTGCCTTAGAAGACCGACATTAGGATTTTTTTTTTCTCAGTAAGTTCTTGTGTTATTACAAAGTTCCAAGTCTACCAGAAAAAACTCTCGCACACTGTGGTCATTGCTGTGCACAAAGTTCTCCTGGTTCTGCTCCTTTCGCTCAGCATCAGATCATATAAGTCCTTCCAGGCCTCCCTGAAGTCTTCTTGTTCATCATTTCTTATGGCACAATAGTACTCCATTACATTCATATACCATAATTTATTCAGCCATTCCCCAGTTGATGGGCATCCCCTTGACTTCCAGTTTTTGGCTACCACAAAGAGTGCTGCTATAAATATTTTTGTACACGTGGGACCCTTTCCCGTTTTTATAATCTCTTGGGGATACAGTCCTAGTAGCGACATTGCTGGGTCAAAGGGTATGCACATTTTTGTAGCCCTTTGGGCATAGTTCCAAACCGTTCTCCAGAAGGATTGGATGATCTCACAGCTCCACCAACAATGAATGAGTGTTCCAACTCTCCCACATCCTCTCCAGCATTTATCATTTTCTTGTTCTGTCATGTTTGCCAATCTTACAGGTGTGATGTGGTACCTCAGAGTTGTTTTGATTTGCATCTCTCTAATCAATAGTGATTTAGAGCACTTTTTCATATGATCATAGATATCTTTGATTTCTTCCCCTGAAAATTGCTTGTTCATATCCTTTGACCATTTATCAATTGGAGAATGACTTGTATAGTTATATATTTGAGTCAGTTCTCTATATATTCTAGAAATGAGGCCTTTATCCCCGAGCTTAGCCTTAAATTTTTTTTCCCAATTTACTACATCCCTCCCAATTTTGGTTGCATTGGATTTGGTTGTGCAAAAACTTTTCAGTTTAAAGTAATCAAAATTATCCATCTTGCATTTCATAATGCTTTCTATTGTTTCTTTAGAAAAAAATTCTTCCCCTCTCCATAAATCTGATAAATACACTATACCTTGCTTCTCCAGTTTATTCATGGTATCAATCTTTATACCTAAATCATGTACCCATTTGGACTTTATTCTTGTGTACGGTGTCAGGCATGGGTCTATGCCTAATTTCCACCACACAGTTAACCAGTTTTCCCAGCAATTTTTGTCGAACGGTGAGTTCTTATCCCAGAAGCTGGGATCTTTGGGTGTACCAAACAGGAGGTTGCTATATTCCTTGCCTACTATGTCTTGAGTGCCAAGCATATTCCATTTGTCTACCCCTCTTTATCTTAGCCAATACCAAGTGGTTTTGATAATTGCTGCTTTATAATACAATTTGAGGTCTGGTAGCGCTAGGCCACCTTCCCAAGCATTGCTTTTCATTAGTCCCTTTGATATTCTGGACCTTTTGTTTTTCCAAATGAATTTTGATATTATTTTATCCAGCTCTAGAAAATAATTATCTGATAGTTTAATTGGTATGGCACTAAATAAGTAGATTAATTTAGGTAGAATTGTCATTTTTATTATATTAGCTCGGCCTACCCATGAACAACTGAAGTTTTTCCACTTACTTAAATCTGACTTTATTTGTGCAAAAAGTGTCTTGTAATTGTGTTCATATAATCCCTGGGTTTGTTTTGGCAGGTAAACTCCTAAATATTTTAGAGTGTCTACTGTAGCTTTAAATGGGATTTCTCTTTCTACCTCTTGCTGTTGGACTTTGTTGCTAATATATAGGAATGCAGAAGATTTGTGTGGGTTTATTTTGTAACCTGCAACTTTGCCAAAGTTGTTTATTATTTCAAGTAGTTTTTTACTTGAATCTCTGGGATTCTCTAAATATATCATCATATCATCTGCAAAGAGTGATAACTTAGTTTCTTCTTTGGCTATTTTTATTTCTTCAATTTCTTTATCTTCTCTAATTGCTACCGCTAACATTTCTAGTACCATATTGAATAATAATGGTGATAATGGGCATCCTTGTTTCACCCCTGACCTTATTGGAAATGCCTCTAGCTTATCTCCTTTGCATATAATGCTTGCTGAAGGTTTTAGGTATATACTGCTTATTATTTTATGGAAAGTTCCCTTTATTCCTATGTTCTCCGGTGTTTTTAATAGGAATGGGTGTTTTATTTTGTCGAAAGATTTTTCTGCATCAATTGAGATAATCATGTGGTTTTTGTTGGTTTTGTTGTTGATATGATTAATAATGCTAATAGTTTTCCTAATATTGAACCAGCCCTGCATTTCTGGTATGAAACCTACCTGATCATAATGTATTATTCTCTTGATAAGATGCTGTATTCGCTTTGCTAAAATCTTGTTGAAAATTTTTGCATCTATATTCATTAGAGAAATTGGTCTATAATTTTCTTTTTCTGTTTTGTCTCTTCCTGTCTTGGGTATTAAAACCATATTTGTATCATAGAAAGAATTTGGGAGTACTCCTTCTTCCCCAATTTTCCCAAATAGTCTATATATTATTGGAATTAACTGTTCTCTAAAGGTTTGATAGAATTCACTTGTGAATCCACCTGGTCCTGGAGATTTTTTCCTAGGGAGTTCATTGATGGCTTGTTCAATTTCTTTTTCTGAGATGGGGTTGTTTAAGTATACAATTTCCTCTTCTGTTAATCTGGGCAATTTGTATTTTTTAAAATATTCATCCATCTCATTTAGATTATCGAATTTGTGAGCATAAAGTTGGGCAAAATTATTTCTAATTATTGTTTTAATTTCCTCCTCATTGGAGGTGAGTTCACCCCTTTCATTTTTAATATTAGTAATATGATTTTCTTCTTTCTTTTTTTAATCAAATTGACCAAAGGTTTATCAATTTTATTAGTTTTTTCATAAAACCAACAATTGGTTTTATTTATTAATTCAATAGTTTTCTTAATTTCGATTTTATTAATATCTCCTTTGTATTTCTAATTCGGTATTTTCTTGGGGATTTTCAATTTGTTCTTTTTCTAGCTTTTTCAGCTGCATACCCAAGTCATTGATCTCCTCTTTCTCTATTTTATTTATGTAGACATTCAAAGATATAAAACTTCCCCTAAGAACTGCTTTTGCAGTATCCCATAAGATTTGGTAGGTTGTCTCATTATTGTCATTCTCTTGAATGAAGTTGTTGATTGTTTCTATGATTTCTTCTTTAACCCATTCCTTCTTTAGGATTAAATTATTTAGTTTCCAACTGATTTTTACTTTATCTTTCCATGGCCTTTTATTACATATAATTTTTATTGCATTATGATCTGAGAAGGATGCCCTGATTATCTCTGCCTTTCTGCACTGGATTTTGAGATTTTTATGTCCTAGTACATGGTCAATTTTTGTAAATGTTCCATGTACTGTTGAGAAAAAGGTATATTCCTTTCTATTCCCATCAATTTTCTCCAAAGATCTATCATATCTACCTTATCTAGAGTTTTATTTACCTCCTTAACTTCTTTCTTGTTTATTTTGAGGTTAGATTTATCAAGTTCAGGGGGCGGAGCCAAGATGGCGGAGTAGAGCGACCAACGTTTACGAGCTCCAAAACCAAAGCCCATAGAATTGATGTAAAAAGAGACCCCCATAACTTCTGGGTCAATACAAGGTGTGCAGAGGCGGAGTGGAGGAGATTTCCGTTCGGGGGAGCCCTGGAGACCCGTCCCCACGGTCCGTCGCGCTCCGGAAAGCGGACCCCACCCCAACGCTGCTCTGGCCATGGCCCCAGAGAAGCTGACCTGAGCCGGCTTCAGACACGGAGGCTCCGGCAGCCGGGAAAGTCCCTCCGCCCACAGAAGCTACAGGTCAGTGAGAAAGAAGGCTGGGCTGGATGAGAGGAGGAGCAGGGCATATCCATGACTCAGTCCCCCTCGGGAGGAGGCGGTGGCAGCAGAGGCGGGGGCGGGAAGCGGCAGACGCAGAGGCATGGGTGGCGGCTGAGGCGATAGCGGCCCAAGAACTCAGGAATTCCCCAACAGCAGGCAGGACCTTCATTACGGAAGGTTTCTGCATAAAACCTGATGGAGCTGAGCCTGGGAGATGGCCCTGCCCCCACCCCGCTCTATTGCTGAGGGCCTCTGCATAAAGCCCCTGACGGGGCTGAGCCTGTGAGGCGGCCCTGCCCCCACCCCAGCACCAGAACTAAAGCTTGCTGCCAGAAGGCCCATTTGAATCTCAGAGGACAAGCACTGGCTGGGCGGATCCAGGCAGGGGTGGAAAGGAATCTCAGAGGTCAAGTAACTGGCTGGGAAAATGCCTAGAAAAGGGAAGAAAAATAAGACTATAGAGAGTTTTTTCCACCAAATGCAAATGATCCCAACCTTCGGATCTGACGAAGATGAGGATGTATTCTTGCCATCAGGGAAAGACGTGGAGGGCGGGGCCTCAGTACCCCAGACACCCCAGGGGGGTGGCGGGTGGGCTCAGGCCTTGGAAGAGCTCAAAAAGGATTTTGAAAAACAAGTTAGACAGGTAGAGGAAAAACTGGGAAGAGAAATGAGAGACATGCAAGAAAAGTATGAAAAACGGGTCAATACCTTGGTAAAGGAGACCCAAAAAAATGCAGAGGAAATTAACACCTTGAAAAATAGGCTCAGTCAATGGGCAAAAGAGGTTCAAAAAGCCAATGAGGAGAAGAATGCTTTCAAAAGCAGAATGAGCCAAATGGAAAAAGAGGCTCAAAAGCTCACTGAATTTAATAGTTCTCTCAAAATTAGAATGGAGCAGATGGAGTCTAATGACTTTACAAGAAACCAAGAAATCACTAAACAAAACCAAAAGAATGAAAAAATGGAAGAGAATGTGAAATATCTCATGGGAAAAACAACTGACCTGGAAAATAGATCCAGGAGAGACAATTTAAAAATTATGGGTCTACCTGAAAGTCATGATCAAAAAAAGAGCCTAGACATCATCTTCCATGAAATTATCAAGGAAAACTGCCCTGACATTCTAGAACCAGAGGGCAAAGTAAGTATTGAAAGAATCCATCAATCAAGACCTGAAAGAGATCCAAAAAGAGAAACTCGTAGGAACATTATGGCCAAATTCCAGAACTCCCAGGTCAAGGAGAAAATCTTGCAAGCAGCTAGAAAGAAACAATTCCAGTACTGTGGAAATACAATCAGGATAACTCAAGATCTAGCAGCTTCTACATTAAGGGATCGAAGGGCGTGGAATAGGATATTCCAGAAGGCAAAGGAACTAGGACTCAAACCAAGAATCACCTACCCAGCTAAACTGAGTATAATCCTTCAAGGGAAAATATGGTCTTTCAGTGAAACAGAGGACTTTCAATCATTCTTGATGAAAATACCAGAGCTGAAAAGAAAATTTGACTTTCAAACACAAGAATGAGAAGAAGCATGAAAAAGGAAACAGCAAAGAGAAGTCTTAAGGGACTTACCAGAAGTGAACTGCATACATTCATACAGGGAAAGACAATATTTCTAACTCTCAAAACTTTTCAGTATCTGGGTAGTTGGTGGGACCACACATACACATGTTCACGCATGCACACACATACACACATGCACACACATACAGAGACAGAGCACAGAGTGAACTGAATAGGATGGGACCATACCTTAAAAGAAATTAAGTTAAATGGGGAGAGAGAAATGTAGTGGGAGGAAAGAGGGGGTAACTATATGTCATTTAAGAGGCAAGTAGGAAATTTTTTTAGTGGAGGGAAAAAGAGGAGAGCTGAGAAAGAAAAAAACAAAAAACAAGAAGTTTACCCTCATCACATTTGACTAAACGAAGGAGTGAAATGCACACTCATTTTGGTTTGAAAACCTATCTTACAGTATAAGAAAGAGGGGGAGAAGGAGATATTGAAGGGGGGATGATGGAAGGGAGGGCAAAGGGAGGAGGGAGCAATTTGTAGTCAACACTTGGGGAGGGATAGGATCAAAAGACAGAAGAGAAACAACGAGGGGCAGGTTAGGAGGGATGGTAACTCAGTTAATCTTACACAACACGACTATCAGGGAGGTCATTTGCAAAACTACACAGATAGGGCCTATATTCAACTGCCTGCCATCCCAAAGGGAATGGGTGGGGAGGGAGGGATGGGAAGAATTTGGAACTCAAAGTTTTAGGAACAACTGTTTAATATTGTTGTTGTAACTAGGAAAGAAGACATACAGTTAATGAGGAATAGAAACTCATCTGGCCCTACAGGAGAAAAGAGAAGATGGAGACAAGAGAAGGGAGGGATGACAGAAGAGAGGGTAGATTGGAAATAGGGAAAATTAGATTGCTTGGGGTATTGGGGTGGGGGAGGGGATAAAAGTGGAGAAAATTTGGAACCCAAAAATTTGTGAAAATGAATGGAAAAAGTAAATTAAATAAATAATAAAAAAAAGATTTATCAAGTTCAGAAAGAGGGAGGTGAGGTCCCCCACTAGTAATTTTGACTAGTAATTGACTTTGCTGTCAATTTCTTCCTTCAACTCCCTCAACCTCTCCTCTAAGAATCTGGATGCTATACCACTTGGAGCATACATGTTTAGTAATGATATTGCTTCATTGTCTATGGTGCCTTTTAGCAGGATATAGTTTCCATCCTTATCCCTTTTGATTAGATCTATTTCTGCTTTTGCTTTGTCTGAGATTAGGATTGCTACTCCTGCGTTTCTTACATCAGCTGAAGCACCATATATTCTGCTCCATCCTTTAATCTTTATCCTATGTGTATCCCCCCGTTTCAAATGTGTTTCTTGTAAGCAGCATATTGTTGGATTATGGCTTTTAATCCATTCTGCTGTCCGTCTCCGTTTTATGGGAGAATTCATTCCATTCACATTCACAGTTATGATTACAATCTGTGTATTTCCCTCCATCTTCTTTCCCACCATTTGTGCTTTTAGCTCTGCTGTCTCCCTTCCCCTCCTCACTAGTATTCACTTCTCAACACCTCCTCTTGCCGCCTTTCCCTCTTTCTTTTAGCCCCTCTCCCTTTCACTCCCCTTTACTCTTATTGCTTCTTCCCTCCCTTTTGCCTCCCTCCCTTTTCTTCCCCCTTCCTCTCCCACTGCTTATAGAGCTAGTTAGGATTTTCCACTTAAGTTTATTGTTCCGTCCTTTAAACAAATCCAATGAGAGTACCTCTCACACAATGCTCATCTCCCTCCCCTCTTTCCCTCTACTATGATTTTGTACTTCTTCTTGTGATGTAATTTGCCATTTTCTGCTTCTTCCTTTTCACACCTCCTATTACACTCCCTTCTCATACTTAAATCACATTTTTTATCATGATATCATATACTTTATACCCGTTCCCCCTATGTTTATCCCTTTTATATTTCTTAATAGACGCACAGTTCTCAAGATAAACAGATATCATCTTCCCTTATAGGGAGGTAAACAATTTGCCCTCATTGAATAGCAAGTTGTTCCCCCCCTCACTGTTTACCTTTTTATGATTCTCTTGAGACCTGCATTTGAAGATCGAATTGTTTATTAAGTTCTGACATTTTGGTCAGGAAACTCTGGAAATCCCTTACTTCGTTGAATGACTTTCTCCTTGCCTGAAATGTTATGTTGAACTTTGCTGGGTAGTTGATCCTTGGTTGTAGTCCCAGCTCCTTTGCCTTACAGAAGATTGGGTTCCAATTCTTTCGATCTTTTAATGTAGAAGCTGCAAGGTCCTGTGTAATCCTGATTGTATCTCCTTGATATTTAAATTGTTTCTTTCTGGCTGCTTGTAATATTTTCTCCTTCACTTGATAGCTCTGGAATTTGGCAACTATATTTCTTGGGGTTTTGAGTTTAGGATCCCTTTCAGGAGGGGAACGGTGGATTCTTTCGATGACTATTTTGCCCTCTGAATCTAGTACTTCTGCGCAGTTTTCCTTGATGATTTCCTGGAAGATATTGTCCAGGCTCTTTTCTCCATCCTGGGTTTCTGGCAGGCCAATAATTCTTAAGTTTTCTCTTCTGGATCTATTTTCCAGGTCAGTTGTTTTTCCAATTAGATATTTTACATTTTCTTCTATCTTTTTATTCTTTAGATTTTGTTTGACTGATTCTTGCTGTCTCATTGAGTCGTTAGTTTCTACTTGCGCAATTCTAATCTTCATCAAATTGTTTTCTTCTGTTAACTTTTGTATCTCCTTTTCCATCTGCTCAATTTTTCCTTTTAAGAAGCTATTTTCTCCAGTTAATTTTTGTTCTTTCTTTTCCATTTGCTCTTTTAGGAAGTTATTTTCTCTAGTTAATTTTTGTACTTCCTTTTCCATTTGGCCTTTCAAGAATTTATTTTCTCCAGTTAATTTTTGAACTTCTTTTTCCATTTGTTCAATTTTCCTTTTCAAGGAGATGTTCTCATCAGTGAATTCTTTCATAATAATTTTAAAATCATTGGCCAGTTTATCTTCTATTTCCTTCTTCAGCTGTTCCAGGAGAGCTGCTTCTACTTGCGAGTAGTTCATAGTCCCTTCTGAAGTCTCAGATGGAAGTACAGTCTCAGTTGTGACCTCTTTGGCGTTTGTGTTTTGATCCTTATCCCCATAGAAAGATTCTATGGTTCTTTTGGCCCTCTGCTTTTTCCTGTTCGTGATGTTGATTGAGTGTTGTGGCTTCTGGTTCTTTCAGTCAGAAGCTAGAGAACTTTTTGCTGGGCTGATGTGTGAAAAAGCTAAAAGCAGGTTTTTGTTTGGTGTTTCCCTGATCAGCCCAGGGTTTAGCTTGTTAAGTGTGGGGAAGGAGTTGTCTGGTCACAGAAGGTCTCCTCAGCTGAACTGAGGCAAAGGCAAGCTCAGGGGCTGGTAATCCCAGCCGCCCTATTGTCTTTCTGATTCCCCTGGACAGCTGAGGCACGCTTAGATGCTAATGTGTGTTCCCACCCCTCCTGGGTCTCCTCTCCTGGCGCTGAGGCTTGCCTGGGTCCTAGTGCAAATTTTCTCTGCCCTGGGTCCTCTGTCCTTCCGGTTTGCCTCTGCCACCATAGGAGGAATCCCCCTTAACTATTTTCCTCCTCTCAGATGTTATGAGACTATTGGTCTCCTTCTTCTATTTCTACTGATCTGGGATTTTTCTGGGGAGATATTTTATGATTCTTTCACGGTCATCAAGGGGGGAGGAGAGAGCATTTACTGATCACTCCACCATCCTGGCTCCTGGAAGTTCAAGTAGGTGACTTACCGAAGGTTGATCTTCAGGCTGAAGGTCTCAGGAGCTGCTGTGCTGATAATCTGGTGCTCCACGGCTCTCACTGACTCGGTTCAGCTTGTCTCCTGCCCTGGGTGCCACTCCTCTGGTTCTGCCCACCACTCAGGTTTCTCGGATCTCTTTTGCTCAGCTTCGCTGGTTGTGCTGCGCTGGCCACGCTGTGCTGTGCGCTGTGGGTTCACCTCCGCAGAACAGATCCTTCCCGTGGACCTTCCAGTCCCACCTGAGCTCCGAATCCGTCACCGTCTGTCTCCCACTTGATTCCGCACCTCCAAAATTTGGTCAGATTCTCCTTTCAGAGGTACCTGGAGGAGTTTGGTCTGAGAGCTTAGGTGAGTCGCTGCTCTCACTCCTCCATCTTGGCTCCGCCCCTCCTAACTCTAATTTTTAAGGAAATATGTTTTTCAGTTAGATTTTGCAACTCCTCATCTATTAGGCCATTTCTTTTTTTAAAAGGGTACTTAAGTAGTGCAGTGGATAGAATACCAGTGCAGGAGTCAGGAGACCTGAGTTCAAATTTCACCACAGACACTTGACATTCACTAGCTGTGTGATCTTGGAGAAATCACTTAACCACAGTTTCCTCATCCTGGGTCATCTCCAGTCATCCTGAAGAATATCTGGTCTCTGGATTCAGATTTCTCTGGGGGAGAAGTGAGGCTGGTGACTTGTACTTACTCTTTTCAGTGGACTTTTTTTCCAATTGGCCAATTAAATTTTTTAAGGAGTTGTTTTCTTCACTAAGTTTTCCTGCTTTCTTTTACAATATATTGATTAATTTTTTTCGTGCTTGCCCAAAATATCTGACCGTTAATATACATACATTTATACTAGAGAGGGAAAATCTGGGTTTTTCAAAGTATGTGTGGGGGGGTCCTCATCAACCTCCCAGATTCCTCTTGTGGCCAAACAAACACTTCTATTCTGTAATACCTAAAGTAAAACATCACCGTCAGAGTATTGATACACATTTCAGAGCCAGAGAGCATAACCCTTTGACCCAGTGCCTCAATAGAAAAAAAGAAAAAGTACCTGGAACCCTTCTACAAAAGACTCCCCTAATCAAGCTTCCCTCAATAGGCAAGCTCATCAGTGGGTGGGAAAGATCTTCTTTAATCTCATTATTCAATCAGAGGCAATTTCAGTAAAACAAAAACAAATTAGGCAAAAGATACTAATTTGATTGCCATCACACATACAAGTTTCTTATGCTCAGGGCCAGAGGCCTTGTAACTAGATTTCTGCTCTGGGTGCTCAGGTACTAGCATCTTGCCCACAACACTGGGATTGCCAAGCTTAGTCACACCTGTTTTACGAGGGTTCTGAGGCTTAAAATTTGCTTTCTGCAATGGGGCTGGAGGCCTCACTGCTGGCCTACTCAGCCCACACCACAGGTCCTTGGTTATTGATGAGGGGTGTAGCAAAGAATCCTTTCTGGCTTGTCTGGATATGGACATGAGATGGACCATTCTTTTTTTTTTAATTAATTAATTTATTTAACTTTTTACATTCATTTTCACAAATTTTTGGGTTCCAAATTTTCTCCCCTTTTATACCCTCCCCCCACCCCAATACCCAAGCAATCTAATTTTCCCTATCTCCAATTTGCCCTCTCTTCTGTCGTTCCTCCCTTCTCTTGTCTCCATGTTCTCTTTTCTCCTGTAGGGCCAGATGACTTTCTATTCCTCATTAACTGTATGTCTTCTTTCCTAGTAGCAACAACAATACTAAACAGTTGTTCCCAAAACTTTGGGTTCCAAATTCTCCCCATCCCTCCCTCCCCACCCATTCCCTTTGGGAAGGCAGGCAATTCAATATAGGCCATACCTGTGTAGTTTTGCAAATGACTTCCCTGCTAGTCGTGTACTATAAGACTAACTGAATTACCCACCATCGTAATCTGCCCCTCATTGTTTCTCTTCTGTCTTTTGATCCTGTCCCTCCCCAAGTGTTGACTTTAAATTGCTCCCTCCTCCCTTTGCCCTCCCTTCCATCATCCACCCCCTTGCTTATCTCCTTCTCCCCCTCTTTCCTATACTGTAAGATAGGTTTTCATACCAAAATGAGTGTGCATTTTACTCCTTCCTTTAGTCAAATGTGATGAGGGTAAACTTCTTGTTTTTTTTGTTTTTTTTTTCTCAGCTCTCCTCTTTTTCCCTCCACTAAAAAGTCTCCTACTTGCCTCTTAAATGACATATAATTACCCCATTCCATTTCACCCTCTTTCCTCCCACTACATTTCTCTCTCACCATTTACCTTAATTTCTTTTAATATATGGTCCCATCCTATTCAATTCAATCTTGCTCTCTGTCTCTGTATGTGTGTGCATGTGTGTATGTGTGTATGAGTGCATGCATGTACATGTGTGTATGGACCCACCAACTACCCAGATACTGAAAAGTTTTAAGAGTTACAAATATTGTCTTTCCATGTGGGAATGTAAACAGTTCACTTCTGGTAAGTGCCTTAAGACTTCTCTTTCCTGTTTACTTTTTCATGCTTCTTTTCATTCTTGTATTTGAAAGTCAAATTTTCTTTTCAGCTCTGGTCTTTTCATCAACAATGCTTGAAAGTCCTCTGTTTCATTGAAAGACCATATTTTCCCCTGAAGTATTATACTCAGTTTAGCTGGGTAGGTGATTTTTGGTTTGAGTCCTAGTTCCTTTCACTTCTGGAATATCCTATTCCATGCCCTTCAATCCCTTAAGGTAGAAGCTGCTAGATCTTGAGTTATCCTGATTTTATTTCCACAATACTGGAATTGTTTCTTTCTAGCTGCTTGTAATATTTTCTCCTTGACCTGGGAGTTCTGGAATTTGGCCACAATGTTCCTAGGAGTTTCTCTTTTTGGATCTCTTTCAGGTGGTGATTGATGGATTCTTTCAATACTTATTTTGCCCTCTGGTTGTAGAATGTCAGGGCAGTTTTCCTAGACAATTTCATGGAAGATGATATCTAGGCTCTTTTTTTGATCATGACTTTCAGGTAGTCCCATAATTTTTAAATTGTCTCTCCTGGATCTATTTTCCAGGTCAGTTGTTTTTCCCATGAGATATTTCACATTCTCTTCCATTTTTTCATTCTTTTGGTTTTGTTTGGTGATTTCTTGGTTTCTCGTAATGTCATTAGACTCCATCTGTTCCATTCTAATTTTGAGAGAACTATTAAATTCAGTGAGCTTTTGAACCTCTTTTTCCATTTGGCTAATTCTGCTTTTGAAAGCATTCTTCTCCTCATTGGCTTTTTGAATCTCTTTTGCCAATTGACTGAGCCTATTTTTCAAGGTGTTATTTTCTTTAGCACTTTTTTGGGTTTCCTTTACCAAGGTATTGACCCGTTTTTCATAATTTCCTTGCATCTCTCTCGTTTCTCTTCCCCGTTTTTCCTCCACCTGTCTAACTTGCTTTTCAAAATCCTTTTTGAGCTCTTCCAAGGCCTGAACCCACCCGACATCCCCCTGGGATGTCTGGAGTACTGAGGCCCCGCCCTCCCCATCTTTCCCTGATGGCAAGAATATGTCCTCGTCGTTGTCACATCTGAAAGTTGGGATCATTTGCATCTGTTCGAAAAAACTCTCTATAGTCTTATTTTTCTTCCCTTTTCTAGGCATTTTCCCAGCCAGTTACTTGACTTCTGAGATTCCCGTCCACCCCCGCCTAGATCCGCCCAGCTAGTGCTTGGGGTTTGAGATTCAAACGGGCTTTCTGCAGCAAGTGGCTGCTAATGAATGTGAGCTTTAGTTCTGGCGCTGGGGTGGGGGCAGGGTTGCCTCGCAGGCTCAGCTCCCTCAGAGGGTTTATGCAGAGACTTTCAGTAATGAAGATCCTGTCTGCTGCTGCGGCAGTCCCGGGCGGCAGCTGCGGCCTCCGCCGCCGCCCCCACCTCTGCCTCCACGGCTTCCTGCCCCCGCCTCTGCTGTGGCTGCTTCCTCCCGAGGGGGCCCGAGTCACGGAGACACCCCGCTCCCCTGTTCCAGCCCAGCTGTCTCTCTCACTGACCTGTAGTTTCTGTGGGTGTAGGAACTTTCCCGGCCGCCAGAGCCTCTGTCCCTGAAGCCTGCTCGGATCTGCTTCTATGGGCCCACGGCCAGGGCAGTGCTGGGGTGGGGTCCACTTTCCGGTGCGTGACGGAACCTGGGGATGGCTCTCTGCAACGGAAATCTCTTCCACTCCGTTTCTGCACACCTTGCAGTGATCCAGAACTTATGGGGATCTCTTTTTCCATTAATTCTATGGGCTGTGGGTTCAGAGCTTGTAAACGTGCGTCTTTCTACTGCGCCATCTTGGTTACGCCCCCGAGATGGACCATTCTTAATGTTCTTCTAAATTATCTTAAGCTTAAAAAATTGTTTCACTCCATTGTTTTGTAGGTCCTGTCATTCTAGAATGCATTTAGAAGCTTAATTTAATGTTATTTCAGGGGGAAACTTGGCAAGGTTCATGAAACATCCTGGCTTCTCTCCACCATCTTGGAAAGAATATTTGGCTTTCATATATAAGACTCAAGATAAGGGTAAAAAGTTAAACATGAAAGAGAAGCCATAAGGGACTAAATAATTTTAAATTGTTGTTGTTATATGAAATGATACTAGTAACACATAAAAAATGCTTTATTATTATCAAGTCAATTTAAAGGAGGACACATAGGCAGAGTATATGGGGGTGAGCAGGCTATGATAAGACGATCTTCAAAGAAAACTAATGGATGAGAAGTAGGAATGCACTCAGAGAAGAAAAGAAAGAGAAAGCATGGGGAAATTATCTCACATATATGCAGCATACAACAATGGAGGGAAAATTTGGGTTGCAAGCAAACTTTGAACCTCATTCTCATCAGTATTGATTAAAATAAGGATTAAGACAGGTTTGTGGAATCTGCAGCCGTGAGGCCATATGTAATATTTTAGGCCTCAAGTATGGCCCTTTGACTCAATCCAAACTTCACAGAACAAATTTGCTTAAAAAAAAATTTGCTCTGTAAACCTTTGCTTTAGTTCAAAGGTAACAGTCAAAGGCCTAGAAGGTTACATCGGGACTTGAGGCTACAGGTTTCCACCTCTGGACTAAGAGTTGGATATAAAAATCTTACCTAAAAGGGAAGTAGAATGGAAAGGGGACAAGAGAAAGTCAATGAGGGGTACTCAGAGAAGGTAGAGTAGATTAAGCATAGTAGTGATCAGCAGCAAAATGGAATTATAGGGAGGAGCAGGGAGAGAGAATGCAAGGAAATTCGCAGTTCATAATTACAACAGTAAATGTGAATAAAATTAATTTACTTATAAAAAGAAGCAGAGAGCACAGTAAATTCGAAAAAAAATCCAACAAAATGTTGTTTACAATTTAAAAAAAAAACTTGAAACTGAAAGATACACACTGAGTAAAAAAAAAATAAGGGAGTGGAGAAAATTTATTATGCTTCAGCCAAATTTTAAAAAAGGCAGGGGTGGCAATCACGATCCCAGACAAAGCCAAGCAAAAATAGATCTCATTAAGAGAAATTAGGGAGAAAAGAACATTTAGTTAAAAAATAATTCATAGAAAGTGGAGTAATATCAGTACTAAACATATATGTACCAAATAGCATAGCATCCAAATTCTTAAAGGAAAAGTTAAATGAGTTACAGGAGGAAATAGATGGTAAATTATATTAGTTATAGTCCTGAACTTCTTCCTCGTGGAAGTAGATGAATCTAATGATAAAGTAATGTTAAAATATTATTGGAATTTTAGAAAAATTAAAGGATACCTCTAGAGAAAATTGAATGAGAATATTAAAAGAATATACATTTCACTTAGTTGTACATGGCACCTTCACAAAAACCATGTATTAGGCCATAGACCATGCATTAGGGCATAAAACAATGCAACAAATGCAAAAAAAGTAAATAAATGCATCTTTTTCAGATGGTAAGGCAGCAAATATGACATTTCAAGAAGGGCTGTTGAAACATAGATTTAAAATTAATTGGAAGCTAAATCATCTAATCCTAAAGGTTGTGTTTGTGTTTCATTCTCAAAGAAGACCATGACATCAAGGAAATGATGATATGACTTGCATTTTTTTTCAAATTTTTAATAATATTATTATTTAAAATACTTTGTGGGGATTCAAAACCTAATGGTTATTTATTTGTTTTTTTTTCACTCTTTTATAATATAAATTTATTTATTTAACTTTTTACATTCATTTTCACAAAATTTTGGGTTCCAAATTTTCTCCTCATTTATACCCTCCCCGGACCCCAATACACCGAGCATTCTAATTTTCCCTAACACCAATCTGCCTTCTCTTCTACCATCCCTCCCTTCTCTTGTCCTCATCTTCTATTTTGTCCTGTAGGGCCAGAGGACTTTCTATTCCTCATTAACTGTATTTCTTATTTCCTAGTAGCAACAATACTCAACAGTTGTTCCTAAAACTTTGAGTTCCAAATTCTCCCCATCCCTCCCTCCCCACTCCGTTTCATTGAAAGACCATATTTTTTTCCCCAATTGATAAATGGTCAAAGGATATGAACAAGTAATTTTCAGGGGAAGAAATCAAAGATATCTATAATCATATGAAAAAGTGTTCTAAATCACTATTGATTAGAGAGATGCAAATCAAAACAACTCTGAGGTACCACATCACACCTGTAAGATTGGCAAACATGACAGAACAAGAAAATGATAAATGCCGGAGAGGATGCGGGAGAGTTAGAACACTAATTCATTGTTGGTGGAGCTGTGAGATCATCCAACCCTTCTGGAGGAACGGTTTGGAACTATGCCCAAAGGGCTACAAAAGTGTGCATACCCTTTGACCCAGAAATATCGCTACTAGGATTGGATCCCCAAGAGATTATAAAAACGGGAAAGGGTCCCACGTGTACAAAAATATTTATAGCAGCACTCTTTGTGGTAGCCAAAAACTGGAAGTCAAGGGGATGCCCATCAACTGGGGAATGACTGAATAAATTATGGTATATGAATGTAATGGAGTACTATTGTGCCATAAGAAATGATGAACAAGAAGACTTCAGGGAGGCCTGGAAGGACTTATATGATCTGATGCTGAGCGAAAGGAGCAGAACCAGGAGAAATTTGTGCACAGTAACGACCACAGTGTGTGAGAGTTTTTTCTGGTAGACTTGGAACTTTGTAATAACACAAGAACTTACTGAGGAAAAAAAAAAATCCTAATGTCGGTCTTCTAAGGCAAAATGTCTTCCACACTCAGAGAAAGAAATGTGGAAGTCATTTGCAGAATGTAGCAGATCATGTTTGTGTGTGGGTGGGTTTCAGTGTATTATGTTTTGATTTGTTATATGATTTCTTCCATTTATTTTAGTTCGACTATGTAGCATGAATATAGTGAAAATGTGCTCAATAGGAAAGTATATGTAGAACCTAAACAGAATTGTATGCTGTCATGGGGAAGGAGGGGGGTATTGGGGGGAAGGGTGGGGGGGGGGGATAAAATTTTAACTTTAAGGAAATGATTGTAAAACATTAAAAAAATATAAAAAAAAAAGACCATATTTTCCTCTGAAGTATTATACTCAGTTTTGCTGGGTAGGTGATTCTTTGTTTGAGTCCTAGTTCCTTTGACTTCTGGAATATCATATTCCAGGCCCTTTGATCCCTTAATGTAGAAGCTGCTAGATCTTGTGTTATCCTGATTGTATTTCCACAGTACTGGAATTGTTTCTTTCTAGCCACTTGCAGTATTTTCTCCTTGACATGGGGATTCTGGAATTTGGCCACAATGTTCCTAGGAGTTTCTCTTTTTGGATCTCTTTCAGGTGGTGATCGATGGATTCCTTCAATACTTATTTTGTCCTCTGCTTCTAGAATGTCAGGGCAGTTTTCCTTGATAATTTCATGAAAGTTGATGTCGAGGCTCATTTTTTGATCATGGCTTTCAGGTAACCCCATAATTTTAAAATTGTCCCTCCTGGATCTATTTTCCTGGTCAAGTGTTTTTCCCATGAGATATTTCACATTCTCTGCCATTTTTTCATTCTTTTGGTTTTGTTTTATGATTTCTTGGTTTCTCAGAAAGTCATAAGACTCCATCTGTTCCATTCTAATCTTGAGAGAACTATTCAGTGAGCTTTTGAACCTCTTTTTCCATTTGACTAATTTTGCTTTTGAAAGCATTCTTCTCCTCATTGGCTTTTTGAACCTCTTTTGCCAATTGAGTTAGCCTATTTTTCAAGGTGTTATTTTCTTCAGCCTTTTTTTGGGTCTCCTTTACCAAAGTATTGACCCGTTTTTCATGCTTTTCTTGCATCTCTCTCATTTCTCTTCCCAGTTTTTCTTCCACCTGTCTAACTTGCTTTTCAAAATCCTTTTTGAGCTCTTCCATGGCCTGAGCCCATCAGATATCCACCTCGGATGTTTGGGATAGAGAAGTCCTGACCTCTACATCTTTCCCCAATGGCAAGCATTGTACTTCTTCATCCGAAATGAAGGGAGGAAGGAACATCTCTTCCCCAAGGAAGTAGCTGTCTATGTTCTTATTCTGCTTCCTTTTTCTTGGCATTTTCCCAGCCAGTTATTTTACTTCTGAGATTCCTCTGCACCAAAATTCCAGAATTCCCAGGTCAAGGAGTAAATATTGCAAGCAGCTAGAAAGAAACAATTCCAGTACTGTGGAAATACAATCAGGATAACACAAGATCTAGCAGCTTCTACATTAAGTGATCGAAGGATATGGAATAGGATATTCCAGAAGTCAAAGGAACTAGGACTCAAACCAAGAATCACCTACCCAGCAAAACTGAATACAATACTTCAGGGGGAAAACTGGTCTTTCAATTAAACAGAGGACTTTCAAGCATTCTTGATGAAAAGACCAGAGCTGAAAAGAAAATTTGACTTTCAAACAGAAGAATGAGAAGAAGCATGAAAAAGTAAACAGCAAAGAGAAGTCATAAGGGACTTACTAAAGTTGAACTATTTATATTCCTACATGGAAAGACAATATTTGTAACTCTTGAAAATTTTCAATATCTGGGTAGTGGGTTGGATTACACACACACACACAGGCATACGTGTGCACACACACACACACACATACACACATGCATGCCCACATAGAGACAAGGAGCACAGAGTGAATTGAATAGGATGGGATCATATCTTTAAAAAAATTAAGGCAAACCGTGAGAGAGAAATATATTGGGAGGAGAGAGGGTGAAATGGAATGGGGTAAATTATCTCTCATAAAAGAGGCAAGTGAGATATTTAGTGGAGGGAAAAGAGGAGAGCTGAGAGAAAAACAAGAAGTTTACTCTCGTGACATTCGACTAAAGGAAGGAATAAAATGTACACTCATTTTGGTATGAAAACCTATCTTACAATACAGGAAAGTGGATGAGAAGGAGATAAGCATGGTGGGGTGGGATGATGGAAGGGAGGGCAATGGGGGAGGAGGGAGTAATTTGAAGTCAACACTCTTGGGGAAGGACAAGATCAAAAGAGAGAATAGAAACAATGGGAGGCAGGATCGGATTGAGGGAAATATAATTAGTCTTGCCCAACACATCTATTATGGAAGTCATTTGCAAAACTACACAGATATGTATTGAATTGCCTGCCTTCCCAAGGGAACGGGTGGGGAGGCAGGGATGGGGAGAATTTGGAACTCAAAGTTTTAGGAACAACTGTTGAGTATTGTTCTTGCTACTAGGAAATAAGAAATACAATTAATGGGGAATAGAAAGTCATCTGGCCCTACAGGAGAAAAGAGAACATGGAGACAAGAGAAGGGAGGAATGACAGAAGAGAGGGCAAATTGGAGATAGGGAAAATTAGATTGCTTGTACAGGACAGAAGAGAAGATGGGGTCAAGGGAAGGGAGGGATGATAGATGAGAGGGCAGATTGTGGATAGGAGAAATGAGAGTGCTTGGTATATTGAGGTGTGGGGAGGGGACAAATGGGGAGAAAATTTGGAACTCAAAATTTTGTGGGAAATAAAAGTTAAAAGTTCAATAAATAAATTTGTAAAAAATAAAATAAAATTAAAATTAAAAAAAGTAGAAGAACAAATTAAAAATTCCTAGTTAAGTATCAAATTAGAAATTCTGAAAATAGAAGGACAGATGAATAAAATTAAAAGTAAGAAAACTTACTGCTGGTTTTATGCATGAAAAAAATAAAATAGATAAAACTTTGTTTAATTTTATTTTAAAAAATGGAAGAAGAACAAACTACCAGTATCAAAAATAAAATGGGTGAATTGACCACCAATGTAGAGGATATTGGAGCCATAATTAGGTGTTATTTTTGTCCAACTGTCTGCCAATAAATCTGAAAATCTCAGTGAAAAGGATAAGTATTTCGAAAAATATAAATTGCCCAGGTGAGTTGATTTTTTTCAATGAGGTATTTTAACTTCTTTTCTTCTGATTTTTTAGTGGATTTCTGATGTTCATAGAGTCCTCAAATTCCTAATACTAATTTTTAAGGAAATTTTTGTTAGCTTTTGTACTTCCTTTAACATTAGGCCATTTCTTCTTTTAAAGGACTTGTTATTTTCAATGTTGTTGTTGTTTTTTCCCAGTTGGTCAATTACATTTTTTATGGAGTTGTTTTCTTCCTTTCTTTTCCGTTATTGATTGTTTTTTTCATGGTTGCCCCTGCATAACTCTCATATATTTTTCCCATTTTTTTTCATTTCCTACTTGATTTTTAAAATTCTTTTTGAACTGTTGTAAGAGGACATTTTGGGCTTTAAACCAGCAAAACTTAGTATGGTATTTCATATGGAAAATGGAATTTCAATGATGTAGAGGACTTTCAAGCATTCTCGCTAAAAAGACCATAGCTAAACAGAAAATCTGACTTTTAAGTATAAGAATGAAAAGAAGAATGAAAAGGGCAAACAGTAAAGACAAATCATAAGGGAGCTATTAAAGTTGAACTCTTTCTATTCCTAAATGGAAAGAAGATATTTGTAACTCATGAGAACTTGCTCAGTATTAGGGTGGTTGGGTAGTTGGAGGTTTGGAGGAGAGACAGTCAGAGAGAAAGAGAGAAAGAGAGAGGGAGGAGAGAGAGAGAGAGAGAGAGAGAGAGAGAGAGAGAGAGAGAGAGAGAGAGAGAGAGAGAGAACAGAGTGAGTTGAATATGAAGGGATGATATCTAAAAAATAAAATTAGGTATTGAGAGAGGAATATATTGGGAGAAGATGAAAAGGCAAGATAAAAGGGGGTAAATTGACTTACAAGAAAAAGGTTTCATAATGGAGAGGAACAGGGAGGAGGTGAGAAGGAATGAATGAATGTTACTCTCAATGGATTTTACTTAAGGAGGAAACAACATACACACTTAATGGGATATCTTACTCTAAAGGAAAGCAAGGCGGAAAGGAATGGGGGATGATAGAAGGGAGGGGAGTGGGTAGTCAAAAGTAAACACATTAGAAAAGGGATAGGGTCAAAGGAAAAAACAGGATAAGTGGGGAACAGGTGACGATGAAAAGAAATATACTTAGCCTTTACAACATGACTTTTATGGAAGTGTTTTGCTTAACTACGCATGCATAACATATAATGAATTGCTTGCCTTATCAATGAGGGTGGGGAAGGAGGGAAGAAAGAAGAGAATTTGGAACTCAAAGTTTCAAAAACAAATGTTTAAAATTGTTTTCACATGCAATTGAGAAATAAGATATATAGGCAATGAGGTATAGAAATCTATCTTGCCCTACAAGAAAGTAAGGGAGAAAGAGAATAAAAGGGGGATGATAAAATGGAGGACAGACTAGGGGAAGGGATAATCAGAATGCATGTCATCTCGGGGTGGGGGGAAAGGAGAGTTATGGAAAGAAAATATCGAACTTAAAACCTTCTGGAAATGAATGTTGAAAACTAAAAATAAATAAATCAGTAAAATAAAAATATGGAAAAAGCATATATAAAAAATCTCCAGTTAAAGAACAAATTGGAAATCCTGAAAATCAAAACAAAGATGAATAAAATTTAAAGTAAATTATATTTTTTTATTTTTATAAAACATAAATAAAATAAATAATAAAAGTAGGAACTAATTTGACTAAAAAGTAATACAATAGGTAAATGTTAGTTAATGTGATGTTTTTAAAAGGAAAGAAGAAAAATTATGAGTATCAACAATGAAGATGGTGAATTCACCACAAATGAAGTTAAAATGAAAATAATTATTAGGAGCTATTTTCCCCTATTACATGCTAATAAGCCAGGCAATCTAAATGAAATGAAAATTTGCAAAAATACAAACTTAACACATTAACAGAAGTAATAGAATACTTAAATAGCCCTACTTTAGAAAACAAAAATAAATAAGCTATCAACAAACTCACTAAGAAAAAAAAATCATATTGCTGGATGGATTGACAAAGGAATTCTGTTGTCATCATAGTTTTTTCATCTGTGTCAGACTCTTTGTTATCCCATTTGGGTTTTTTCTTGGCAAAATCCTGGAGTGGTTTGCCATTTCCTTCACCCCTTTATTTTAAAGATGAAGAAACTGAGGCAAACAAGACTAAGTGACTTGAACAATATCACCCACTCAACAAGAATCTGAGGCCAGTCTTGAACTCAAGAAAATGAGTCTTCCTAGCCTAGCACATTTTCCATCACATGGTCAAATTTTTTTTTTTTAATTCTAGTAGTACCTGAATTATTAGGAAAAACAGTCAATGAAGGGGTTCAACCAAATTCCTTTTATGATAAAAAAAAAAAGTAGTGTTGATATTTAAATCAAAAAGAGCAAAAACAGGGAAAGAAAACTAGATCAATTTCCCTAATGAATATTTATGCCAAAATTTTACATAGAATAGAAAAATTACAGCAAGATATCTCAAAGACATGAATATGGTCAGATGAGATTTATGCTAAGAATGAAGGATTTATTCATTATTAATTAAAAGTAGCAGCTTATTAACCATATCCAAAACAAAAATAATGAAAATAATAATATTAACTCAATAGATGCATAAAAACCTTTTGATAAAATATAACACTCATTCCCACTAAAAACACTATCAAAGCATTGGAATAAATGGAGTTTCCTTAAAATAAGTAGTATCCATCTAAAACCATGAGTGCACATTATTTGTAATGAGAATAAGCTAGAGATCTTCCCAATAAAACTAGGGGTGAGACAAGGATGCACATAATCACATTGTTATTATATTGCATTAAAAATGCTAGTGGTACTATAGTAACAAGATTAAAAAAAAGAAATAGTAAGAATTAAGAACAAACAATGAGAAAACAAAACTATCACTCCTTTTAATTGAAATGGTGGTAAAGAGTATGTGTTTGTCCTTCATTTTTGAAGAGGACCATGCCATCAATGAAATGATGACATGACTTGCACTTCACTTTTTTTTTTTGAATGAGGGAGGGCTGTGCAAGGTCACCAGCCTCACCTTCTTCTCCTAAGTCATCTGGCTCCAGTGACCAGATATTCACCAGGATGACTGGAGATGACCTGGGGTGCAAGAGTGTTTTTAGGCTAAGGTCTTTTAAAGTACTCACTTAGAGTGAGGTAATGCCCATTCAGTGAATAGGCAGGCCTCTTCAAGAAGTATTCAAAGGATGGCCCCTTTAAGTAGAAAACCCAAAATATCATGGTGGGAGGGCAAAACCCTTAGGATTGCTGTTCCAAAGAGAAATAGTTACCATTGACATTCACTCTGAGCGAGGATGGCCTAAAAATCATTCATTAAGTGAAGCTTGGAGGATGGGGGACTTATTGTGGTTGAATCTATGGGCTTCAGAGTGGACAGGTTTTGAGGTTTCAGAAAGGAAGGAAGGAAGGAAGGAAGGAAGGAAGGAAGGAAGGAAGGAAGGAAGGAAGAAAGAAAGAAAGAAAGAAAGAAAGAAAGAAAGAAAGAAAGAAAGAAAGAAAGAAAGAAAGAAAGAGAGAGAGAGAAAGAGAGAAAGAAAGAGAGAAAAAAAGCAAGGAAGGAAGATGGAAGGAAGGAAGAAAGAAAGAAAGAAAAAAGGAAGAAAGAAGAAAGAAAGAGAGAAAAAGAAAGAAAGAGACTAAGAAAGAAAGGAAGAAAGAAAGAAAGGGATAAAGAGAGAAATAGTGAAAGAGAGAAAGAGGAAGAGAAAGAGAAAGAGAGAGAGAAAGAAAAGAAAAAAGAAAAAGAAAGAGAGAAAGAAAAAGAAAGGAAGGAAAGAAGGAAGAAAGAAAGAAAGAAAGAAAGAGAGAGAAAGAAAGAAAGAAAGAAAGAAAGAAAGAAAGAAAGAAAGAAAGAAAGAAAGAAAGAAAGAAAGAAAGAAAGAAAGAAAGAAAGAAAAGAGTGAGTTGTATTTGCCCAACTGCCCAGTTTCAGTTGGGTCCCCCAGTGGAACAACTTCTATTTTCTACTGACAGATGTTGTTACTTGTCCTGTGTCTTTGAAGAGAACCATGACAGCAGAGAGGTGATGTCATGACATGCAAGTGAATGTTTTTAAGTGAGGCAGCTCTATGCAATGTCACCTGCCTCACTTTCTCCTCCAGAATAATCTGGTTCCGTTGAAGAGGTATAGATTAGGATGACTAGGCCCTAGTCATGGCCCTAGATCCAGCTGGAGAACATGGCCTTTTTTATGCTAAGATCTTTAACAGATTGTGAAAGCAAAGACACTGACATACACAGGAGGGCCTGCTATATAGGTTCTTAGATCTGCTTTTCTAAATGGAAAGAAACCTTTGAGGGGTCAAAGTTCAGAGGAAATAGTCAGCACCCTGAACCTCAGAGAAAATACAGAGAAATAAAGATCAACCAATAGACAGGGCTTCCAACTGTCTGACCATTACACACTTACATAGTTACCAGAGAGAGAAGCAACATCTGAGTTTGCAAAGCTGGGAGGCTTCTTAGTGGCTGCCTAGAGTCACATCTGACCAAACATTCCCAATGAGTAAGCCCCAAAAATAAAGACTTACCTCGGGGTATATATGTGTATGTACATACATACATACATATATATGTATACATACATACACTTTTCAGAGTTAGAAGGCATGACAACTCTTGAGAACTAGTGTCTCATTAGAAAATTAACAAAAGGTGCTGGTCTCCCCTAACCAAGCTTTCCTTATGGGAAGGGCCATTAATGATTGGGGAAGATCTTTAATTCTCTGATTAGCATTACACAGGTCTCAAGTTTGACTGGGACAACACCTATTCATTGGTTAAAACTAAGTAAGAAATGAGGCAAAGAATGATCTCTTTACCTGTCAAGACAAGCACAGGAAGTAAATGAACCAAATTACAAAACACTTTTCACACAAATAAAGATAGATCTAAACAACTGGAGATATATTATTTGCTCATGGGTAGGCCAAGTCAGTGTAATGACAATTCTATTTGAATTAATTTATGAAGTGCCATAGTAATCAAACTACCAAAAGTGTTTTATAAAGCAAGAAAAATACACTCTCAAACATCTGGAATAACGAAACAGCAAGAATATCAAGGGAACCCATGGGGGAAATAAGTGACTGAAAGTGGCCTAGCAGTACCAGATCTCAAACTAAATTACAAAGTGGTAATCATGAAAATAATCTGGTACTGGCTAAGAAATAGAGTGGTAGATCAGTTGAATAGATTGTGTACACAATATACTGTAATAAAGGACTGTAGTAATTAAATGTATGATACGTCCAAAGATCCAGTCTTTTGGGACATGAAATCACTGTGTGACAAAAATTGCTGGGAAAACTGGACAGTAGTTTGACATGAAGTAGGGATAGACCAACATCTCATATCCTATAAAAAATAAAAGTTCAAAATATGTACATGATTTAGTCTAAAGGGTGATATCATAAGCAAATTATGGGAACACAAAATATCTTACCTGTAATATCTATAGATAAAGGAAGAACTTATGATTCCCACCCCCCTCCAAAAAAAGGAGAAGATAATGTGGAGTAAAACGTATAATTTTAATTACACTACCTTGAAAAGCTTTTGCAGAAACAAAAGCAAATCAACCAAGATTAGAAGGAAAGCAGGAAAGGGATGGGGTGGGATATTGCAGTAAGGTTCTTTGCTAAGGGGTTCAATTCTCAAACACATAAAGAACTGAGACAAATTTCTAAGAATACAAGTCCTTCCCCAAATGATAATCAAAGAATTATTATTATTTTATATTATCAAAGGAAAACAGGCAATTTTCAGAAGAAAAAATTAAAAGTATCTAGTCACATGAAAAATGTTCTAAATCATTATTAACTAGAGAAATATCAAATAAAACAAATCTGAGATACTATTTCATACCTATAAGATTGGCAGAGAAAGAAAAGGAAAATGTTGGAGAGGATGTGAAAAAAAGGGATCCTAATACTTTGCTGGTGAAGTTGTGAGCTGATTCTGTAGAACAAATGGGAACTATTTCCAAAAGGATATAAAACTGCATACTCTTTGACCAAATAATACCGCTACTATGTCTGTATTCCAAAGAGATCAAAGAAAAAATAAAATTAGGCAAATGCATGCATGTACACACATACATACACGTGTGTGCATGTATATACTTATGTTTCGTATATGTGTAGACATGTGATGTGTGTATGCATGTATATATGTAAATGTATGCGTGCATAGATACCTATGTATATGTGTATATATATGTTTGTATGTATATGTATTGTACGAATATATGTATATAAGTGTATGCCTGTGTATATATGTGCATATGCACATATCCATATTTGTGTATATATGTATATCTAACAAGATGGCTATATCAGCCTGGAAATTCAAAATTACTTCCTCTTCCTGGAAATCCACTCCTTTTTTTTTGTTTGTTCCACCTTTCTGGCACTTTGCAAGTATTTTAAAAACACATATTTTTTTTAGTTCCTGCTGTTTGCAGAGCACTATGCAAAATTCTGCCTTCCTTTAAGGAATTTACAATTTACAGAGAAGGGTTAAGATGTTCAGATAAGTAGTTATGTCATTATTCAGTATATTGACTGATAAATGCATTTGTGTCTATTTAGCAGCCAAAAAAATGATGTCATGTGAGGTCCTTGATGACTTTTCTCACTCAATTTCCTGAATATATATATACATATATATATATATATATATATATGTGTGTGTGTGTGTGTGTGTGTGTACGTGTGTGTATGTGCATGTATGTATATGTTTGTATATACATATGCTCACATAGATACAGATATAGACATACACAAATATATGTTTCAAAAAGTATTAATTCCTGCAAAGGAGATTGTATAGGTCTGTAATGATAGTAATGAAAAAACACAAAACAAAATATATTAATAAAAGTTGTGTAATTAGAAGGGGAGAATAAGGTTGAATTTCACTAATGAAACTGCCAAAACCTACCTCCTTGGGTGAAATGATGCAGAGTTAATTGAGCAGAATGAAGAGACCAATTTATATAATCACAAGAATGCAAAGACAACCTTTGAAGGACTTAAGAATTTTGATCAATGCAATAATCAACTGTGATCCCAGGAAGGGTCTATGATCATGCATTCAATCCACTTCTCAAGAAATGAAGGCAATAAGGTGCAGAATAAGAGATATTTTTTGGACACAGTCAATGTGGGAATTTGGTTTAATTATGAATATTTATTGCAAGGATTAGTCTTTTCTCTTTCCTTTTTTTTGTTTTATTTTCTTTCTTTTCTTCTCTTTTCTTTTCTTTTCTCCAACAGTCAGGGTAGAGGTAGAAGAGAGAGAAAAAATAAATGATTGTTAATTGAAAAAAATATTTTTAAATTAACATTTTTTCTGCCTACCTATTCAGGTATGGATATAAAATAAGACCCCATTAAGTTCATTCTCCAGAAGAAAGTACATCTCTTTGCAAACCTAAAGGACCAGCCAACCCTTGAACATGGGTGGCAGAAGCCTCTTGATCAAAGTCCTGATCATTTTTTCTCTCATATTTTCCTTTACTAATTGCACAGTTGGTTCTCAGGAAAAGAAAATGCTGTGCAGCTCACAAAGCAACTAATGATACTTGTTCACTCAGACAAACTAATTCCCTTCCCTCTCCATAAAGCTCCATGCCATGAACGGAGTAAAGTCTAATGCTTCAGCATTTTCATTTGGAAGATTCAAGTTATCTAAGTGAAGAATGATTTAGTCCCAGAGACTAAACCCTAAGTATGTTGCAAAATCCCTACTCTCACCCAACCTGCTAGATGGGTCATAGAGATTACATTTATTGGAGCAACTCAAAGTTACAAAGCACTGGCTTCTTATAAACATGTTAACATAAAGTGGGGAGTGGGAACTCTATAGACTGCTACTTAGTGGGGGGGAAAGCTCTGTATTTGTATTCAATAAACTTGTGTGAAATGCCAGCTCTGTTGCTTAATTTCTGAGTCCCATTTTAATCTTTAAAATAAAAGTGGTTAGATTAGTTGATATTTAAAGTCCCTCCCAGCACGAAATATCTAGATGGTATCCATCTGCAGCCAGAGGATTCAGGTTAAATCTTCAACTCTGCTTTTTATAACATGTACGATTATGGAAAAATAATGGAACCACTCTGAATTTCATTTTCCTTATGTATCAGAATGAGGGGGGTTGAAATAGGTGACTTATAAAGGACTGTCCAGGATTGTCAGCTAGAAAGTACACTGGATAGTGCTGGAACTGGAGTCAGACCTTTACTCAATGTGTGACTCTGGGTAAGTCACTAAAGCCTGTTTGCCTAATTCTCCTGACCTGTAAAATGAACCCAAGAAGGAAATGGCAAACTACTCCAGTATCTCTGCCAAGAAAACCCCAAGGAGGATCACAAAGCATCATACATGACTGAAAAATAAATGAAAAACAGGACTGTGATCCTCACATCACCCTTTTGAAGCAGTTTGGACAAATATTATGATCCCCATTTCACATGTAAAATTTCAAATATGAAACTCATATTTTCTCACCCTCTAATAAATGGAAGAAACAAGACTCAAAAATACTTTTTGATGCCTTGTATATTTATCTTTCAGCTATCTATATAATATTTTAAAACTGATGCCAAGTAAGAAAATATGGTATACAAGATATAGTCTCTGCCACTACAATGGGGAAAATGAGATTCACTTAAAAGAAGTATATATGAATTAAATGCAATAAAGACAGATGAAACAGATGCCATAAATCAGAACATTAGTGCATAAGTGAAAGAAAATGTGTAAAGAGGAGGAGATCATTGAAGGAAGGGTGGTCAAAAAGATACTTGAGTTACAGATTTGGAAATACCCTTTCTCTAATGAAGATAAGCATTCTGTTGTGCTTATACGGGTATATGTGTGTGTGTATTTGTATATGTGTATATATTCATACACGCACTTAGGCACATATATACATGTACACAGACATCCATTTAAAGAGAAACAGTGTGGTATAGTGATAAAAAGCTGACTTTGAAATTAGGAAAACTCAGTTCATGTCTCATCTCAGACCTATTGGCTCTGTGAACCTGGACAAGTTACTTAAAATCTTTATCTTTTACACAATTCTCTTAGATGAGACATTTTTAACAGGTAATTATCTTCATTGATAGAAGTAGTTTCTCACCTAGAAATCCCCTTTGATAGTGAAATTAATGGTTCAAACTTTATTCCAATTCATGCACCCATATATATGTAGATACACATGATGATAGATAACGTAAACATACATAATACACATATATGTGTGTATATACCTATATTGAATGTGCTGTCACTAGGACTTGAAAAAGACTGTAGAGCTTAGATGGTCAGTTTAGAGAGTGTGAAAATACACAAAGATTGAGTCATTTGTCAGGATTCAGGAGTCTGAGTCATTGTAGCCGAAGCATCACATCAGCTGTTTGGACTCATGCCAAGAAAGTCTGATGACACTAACTTACGTACGAAAGCTATTCTGGACTTAATGATTGCCTATGATCTGACTCACAACTTTGCAGGAACCATTCTGTCAAGCTGCACTTGAGCAAAAGGCTAATAGACATTTAAGCCAAAAGAAATTTTCAAGAAAAAGCCAGATTGCAAGGAGTTCAGAAAAGAGAGAGATTGACCCAGTGGAGTAGCTGAGAAGACTTCATGGAAGAGCTTAGAAAGCTAACCTTTAAGAGAATGAAGCAAGGAATCATATAAGGCAGAAAACAGAATTTCAAACTTAGAAGAGTAGAGAACGTAATAAAGTATGTGGAATTGCAGAAGGCAGAAAATAGAATGTCAGAACCAGAAAAGGCAATAGTTAAGACAATATTCTATTGTCCTTTGTTTGCTTGTTTTTGATTACACTTGAGTTTTCCTTGGTGTAGGGAATTCCCATTGACCAACTTCTTCTTTCAATACAAATTAGAACCTTCTTGACAACTCATAATCTTTGAAAAACTTGGAATACACAAAATCATGAAGCATTAGAATATTTTAAAATTATGTACATATATTAACTCCCTCCCTTTTAGTAGAATGCAAGCTTCTGAATGTCACAGCTTCCTTTGCAATTTACTTTTTATTATTTGGCACCCAACACATTGCATTCACACAGCAGATGTTAAAAAAAAAAAGATTGATGCATTGAAGTTCAACAAAAAAAGATAAAACTTGAAGGAATCTTAAAGAATAGAGTCAGAGATGGAAATGTGCCAAGCTCATACAACAGTCAAATAGATCGTTGAATGCTATAACCATAAGGACCCCTAGAGATCTTGTTCAAGTCCCTGCCTAAAGACATAGAGTGAGTTAGAGGCAGGGCTCAATTTTGGTTCATTTATTCCTTGGAAGAGTGCTTTTTTCCCTGTTGTATGATTGTGCCTGTGTTTAGCCCCTTAAAAACAATATCATATGTGTTCTTATCTACAAGGTCCTATGGATATAATGAAACAAGCAAATCATTATGAATTTTTCAACCATCAAAACCAGCTACATTTTAGCATCTGCTAGAATATACTATTTTAAAAAAATTGCATTGTTGCAGAGTCTTAGAGGTAGAGAAAATTTTGAAATGTTAGACTCTCAACAAAAACAGTGTTAAAGTTAGAAAAAGAGGAGATCTAGCCAGGATGCAATTCACTTGTTCACGAAGGTTAATTTCTTTATACTTGATTTGAAAATTCAAATGTATTGGAAAATAGCAAGTCATAGTGGAGTAAAAACACTGGACGGAGTCAATAAGACCTCAGTTCAAATTTATTTAAGACAATTATTGCCTTCCACTCTCCCAACACAACCTTTCCCTCTTCCTAATTTTTATATTATTATTTTGGGTATCTCAAACTCTAAGATATCCAGAATCAAAAGATAGTTGTTATCTTCAAGTCATTATTTTCTCTACCCTCTATATTCAGTCAGTGGTAAAGTTATGACATTTCTCCCATAGCAACTTTTCTTATTTGTATAAAGTTCTTTTATTAACACTAAAAGTACCCTTATGAAAAACCTCTTTACTTCACACTTGTTCTACCCAAATCTCTCTGTATTTGTCCATATTTTCTGAGCTCCAATCCATTCTCCAACTGATTGTCAGATTGATCTTTACAAAGAAGTCTGACTTATTTAAAGAATTCCAGTGGCTTTCTGTTATCTCTAAGATCAAGTACTAAATCTTCTGATGGTTTTCAAAGCCCTTCATAACCTAGCCCCTTCTACTCTTCTAGTCATTTCAGAACTGACTCCCATGTATTTTGTGATCCAGTGACACTGGCATCCTTCCAGTACCTAGCACACATATTTCATTTTCTGACTGTACACATTTTTGTTGTTTGTTTCCAGGGTTTAGATATTTTCCTTCATCATCTTGGCCAAGTAGCTTCTCTGGCTTCCTTCGAATCTTAGATAAAATTCTCACCTTCTGCAGGGAAAAAAAAGAAAACTGTCTCAGTTCTTAATTTTAGTTCCTTCCTCCTGCAAAATAGCCTGTTTTGCATTGTCTACTCCATTAGAATGTGAGTTCCTTAAGAAGAGGAAATGTTTTTTGCTCTTTTTTTTAATCCCTGGGAATTATCATAGTGTCTGGAAGGTACTTAAAAAATGATAATTGACAGAATGTATGACATGCTTAGTAATTGTATTACGCTAGATTAGTCACTTAAACTCTATGAAACTTCATTTCTTCATCCTCAAAATGAGTTTATATTTCAAAAGATTGTTGTGAAGATTGAATGAGATAACATAGGCATGCAGTATATAACACAGGAGTAATAAAAGGATGTCAACTTTTTCTATCATTTGATAAAGCTTAGGAAATAGTAGCAACCACAAAAAGAAAAGAGAAAGGAATTAAAGACATAAAGATAGGTAAAAAGGAAATAAAAGCACTTCTACTTCCTAAAGATATAACAGTATGCTTGGAAAATCCTAAGGGATTAGCTTTTGCAAGGTTACAGGTTATAAAATAAGCCCTCAAAAATTAACATCATTTCTATATAATAAAAAAAAAAGAAATCATGAGAAATAATAATAGAAAGGAAATCCCATTCTAAATAACCAAAAATGCATAAAACATCTTGGGATTGACCTATCAAAGCACAAAAAAAGGCCTGTGTAGGTATAGTTTCAAAGTGTTCTTTAGAGAAATAAAAGATAATAACTGGAGGAATATTCAATCTTCATGGCTGGGCTTTTCCAATATAAAAACAATGATAGAGTCACAGAGTGGAGTACAGCCCAGCACAGGCATGAGTGGAGCACAGGCCAGCATGGGCCTCCCCTCAGCAAGGATAGGATTGGAGCAGGTTTCAAGGCGCCATGCTACTGGCAGCAGCTTGGGTCCCAGATTCCTCAACTCACAAATGCCAAAGATAGCTTCAAAGGTCAATGAGAAAGCTCTTTCACTTGGGTGAAAAGGGAACATAGCATTCTATCTCTGGCCCCAGGCAGCAGAAGCTTCCCTTGTAGGAGCCCTGGTCTAAGGCCCCTAGGGGAATTGAGCAGTTGATCTAGATCTCAGCTTTGAGTGACTGCCCTGGGGTGAGAAGGAATGCCAGTTGGTGTAGTGGAGCTGGTGGAGGCTCTGGAGAGGGAATCCTGCTCACACATAAGAGTGCAGGCCAGGAGAGAAATAAACTCTTCTTGCTTGATTGTGTCATCTTGGAGGAACTGAGAACTTACAGGTCCTCAGAGTATACCCTCCCCTTGACAAAGAACTCAAAAATCAAGTAACTGGCTGCTAAAATGCCCTCAAAAGGGGAAAAAGAATAAGACATAGAAGGTTACTTTCTTGGAGGGCAGGTATTTTCTTCCATCCTTCTGAATGAGGAGGAATAATTTAGGTCTTCAGAGGAAGATCTAAAATTCAAGGCTTCTGCATGCAAAACCTCCAAAATAAATATGCAACAGTCTCAGGCCATGGAAGAGCACAGAATGGATTTTGCAAATCAAGTAAAAGATCTGGAGGAAAAAATGGGAAGAGAAATAAGAGCAATGTAAGAAAATCACAAAAAACAAGTCAACAGCTTGCTAAAGGAGACCCAAAAATGCTTTAAAAATAGACTAACTCAAATGGCAAAAGATGTCCAAAATGCCAATGAGGAGAAGAATGTTTTAAAGAGCAGAATTAGTCAAATGTAAAAGGAAGTTTAAAAGCTCATTGAAGAAATCAGTTTTTTAAAAATTAGAATGGAGCAGATGGAAGCTAATGACTTTATGAGAAACTAAGAAATTACAAAACAAAACCAAAAGAATGAAAAAATAGAAGATAATGTGAAATATATCATTGGAAAAACAACTGACCTGGAATAGAGATCCAAGAGAGACAATGTAAAAGTTATGAGATTGCCTGAAAGCCATCATAAAAAAAAAGAGTCTACACATCATATTTCATGAAATTACTCAGGAAAACTACTCTGATATTCTAGAACCAGAGGGTAAAATAAATATTGAAAGAATTCATCAAACACCTACTGAAAGAGCAGAGAAAAAAAAACTCCTAGGAATATTGTAGCCAAATTCTAGAATTCCAGGTCAAGGAGCAAGTATTGCAAGCAGCTAGAAAGAAAAATTTGAATGTTCTGGAAATACAATAAGGATAACATAGGATCTGGCAACTTCTACATTAAGGGATGACAGGGCTTGGAATATGATATTCCAGAAGACAAAGGAACTAGAACTAAAACCAAGAATCACCTACCCAGCAAAACTGAGCATAATACTTCGAGGGAGAAAGGTCATTCAATGAAATAGAGGATTTTCAAGCATTCTTGATGAAACTATGAGAGCTGAATAGAAAACCTGATTTTAAAACACAAGAATCAAGGGAAGCATGTAAAGGTAAACAGGAAAGAGAAATCATAAGGGACTTACTAAAGCTGAACTGTTTACATTCCTATATGGAAATATAATATTTGAATATTTGTAACTCTTGAAACTTTTCTCAGTATTTGGGTAGTTGGAGGGATTATACACACACACACGTGTGTGTGTGTGGGTGTAGCAGAAGGCACAGGCTTAGTTGAAGAGGAAGGGATGATGTCTAAATAAATAAAATGAAGAGGTGACAGGAATATATTGGGAAGATAAAAGGGAGAAATGGAATGGGCCAAATTTTCTCATAAAAAGGCAAGAAAAAGATTTTTCAATGGAGGGGAAAAAGGAGAGGTGAGAGGGAAAAAGTGAAGCTTACTCTCATCACATTTGGCTTAAGGTGTGAATGACATATATACTCAATTTGGTATGAAAATCTATTTTACAGTATGGGAAAGTAAGAGAGAAAGGGGCAAGTGCATTGTGGGGGGCATGATAGAAGGGAGGGCAAATGAGAGGAGGGGGTAATTAGAAGTAAACACTTTTGGGGAGAGATAAGGTCAAAAGACAGAATAAATGAGGAACAAGATAGGATGGAGGGAAATATATGAAGTCTTACACAGCATGACTATTATGTAAGTCTGTTGCAAAACTACACATATATAGCTTATATTGAATTGCTTGCTGTCTCAGTGGGGATGGTTGGAGAAGGAGGAAGGGAGAAAAGTTGGAACTCAAAATTTTAGGAACAAATGTTGCGAATTGTTTTTGCATGTAACTGGGAAATAAAAAAAAATAGGTAATGGGATATAAAAATCTATTTTGCCCTACAAAAAAAGAGAGAAGATGGGGATAAGGGAAAGGAGGGATATGATAGAAAGGAATGAGAGATTAGGGAATGGGCAATTAGAATGCACATATTTTGAGGTGAGAGGAGGGGAGAGATGGGGTGAAGATTTGGAACTCAAAATTTTGCGGAAATGAATGTTGAAAACTAAAAATATATTAATTGGGGAAAACAATGATATTATTGTTATATATTTATATATAGTACAATGTACTATATAATTTCATAGCTTACTTATTATTTATCAAAATTTGATATCTAAGCTATATATGCATATAAAACAATAGAGTGTCTATATAACTATATTATATGTAAGTATATAATATAATGTATAATTATATGTGATGTACTACAACTTTTTTTTAAATCAATAGCCATTCTCCAATAGATAAGTGGTTTAAGTACATGAAAAAACAGTTCTCCGAAGAATTTCAAAGTATTCACTAGAGATTATTCCAAATTACTAACAATAAGAGAACAATGAATCATATAACCCCGAGGTTTCACCTCTCACTCTGGAAATTGACAAAATTGGAAGAAAATTCACAATACTCAATGTTATAGGGGTTGTGGAATGATAGGTACATTAATACATAAGAATGAGTTGTGAAGGAACTGTGAAATGATATAATCATTTTGGAAAGTAATTTCGAATTATGTAAATAACCAAAATATCTCTACCCTTTGAACCAGAGACTCCATTACTAGACTTATACCCCGAGGAAATAATCAATAAGAAGAAATTCCCCACATACATCAATATATTTCTAATAACCCATTTTTGTGATAGAGAATCTTTGGAATCAAAATAGTCATCCATCAACTGAGGAATTGCCAAACGAAATGTGGTACATGAACGCCATGAGTAGTATTATACTGTAAGAAACAATGTGAGTAATGCATCTAGAGAATCATGGAAATATCTCTATGAACTCATACAAAGTGAACTAAGTGGAACTATGAAAATAATATGGACAATAACTACAATATTGTAGATAGAAAGAACAACTAAACACCGAAAAATCTAAAAATGAACGTAACAAAATTATAAAGATGAAGCAACATTTGAATAAGAAGACACTTCCAGTCTATCCTGTGATGGAGGTGGAAGATCTTCAATTGTTATATGTTGCAGAAGTTTCCAGGTTTTTTTCAATACATTGAGCAATTATCTCATTTATTTTCCTTTCTAAACAACAGCAAAAACTAAAATCATCTCAGAATCTGATAGGGAATTATTTTTTTAGCAGTAATCTTACTCTGTTTTGTGGCACATTTATTCATATAGCTGTCTCTTTCCTCCTCCCCCCACATTCAAATTCAATTTCCTTCAGAACAGAGCCTGTATTTATCTTTGTATTTCTGGTGCTCTAAACAGGGTATTGAATATACTTGGTGCTTAACAGGATCATAGAATAAGGGTTGGTTCAAAAAGCAACCTAATCAATCAATCAATTAAAAAACACTTACTGAATTTTTATTATATGCATAAAATTATACCAAGAACAGGGGACTCAAAAATAAAGTTAACATTATAATTTTTTTAAAAGTAAAAATTACAACATGTAAATAATTAGATACAAACAAGATATATACTAAGTAGATGGAAGGTAATCTCTGAGGGGAAGGAACTAGCACCAGGAAGGACTAGGAAAGATTTCTTTTTAAGTATTATTTGAGTTTTCTTTTTTTTAAAGTTAAATAGCAATTTACTTTTACAGAATTACACACCAAGAAAATTTTGGGCATTCATTTTTAGAAGTTTTTGAGTTCCAAACTTTTCTCCCTATCTCTCTTCCCTCCCCTCTTCTGAAAATGGTGGGCAGTTTGATATAGTTTATACATGTGCTATGAAGTAAAGCATATTTCCATATTCATCACAATTGTGAAAGAAGAAACTGATCAAAAGGAAATAAAACCATGAGAAAAAATAAAGTGAACAAATTACTTCTATTTGCATTCTGAATCAACTAGTTCTTTATCTGAATATGGATAATACTTCTATTTTAAATTATAAAAGAATAGTCTATTATTTTTCCCCAATCACATGTAAAAACCATTTTCAACATCCTTTTTTTAGTTTTGAGTTGTAAAGTTTACCCTTCACTCAGATGTAATCTCATACAGGTTATACATGTGCAATCATGTAAAACATTATTAGTCATTTTGTAGAAGAAGTCTTGAGAAAGGAAGAAAAGAGAGGGAGGGAAAGGGACGGATGGAAGGGATGAAGGAAGGGAAAAAAGCAAGGAAAGCAAGAAGGAAGAAGACAGGAAGAAAGGAAGGAAAGAGTAGGCTTCAGTCTCTAATCAGAGAACATTAGCTAAGTCATTCAGAGTTGTTCATTATATAATACTGATGTTGCTGTGTACAATGTTCTCCTGGTTCTACTCACTTCACTCTGTTTCAGTTCTTGAAAATCTTTCCAGGTTTTTCTGAAATTATCCTGCTCATTATTTATTATACCACAATAACATCCAATCAAAATCATATACCACAATTTGTCCAGTCATTCCATAATTGATGAGCATCCCCTCAATTTCCAATTCCTTGCCACCAGAAAAAGAGCTGCCATAGATATTTTTGTGCAAATAGGTTCTTTTCCCTTTTTTAAAAAATCTCTTTGGGACATGGACCTAGTAATGTTATTGCTGGATCAAAGGCCATTTGGGCAGAGTTTGATTGTCCTTTGGGAATAGTTTAAAATTGCTCTCTAGAATAGCTGGATCAGTTCACAATTCTACCAACAAAGCATTAGTGTCCCAGTTTTCCCACATAACCTCCAACATTTATCATTTTCATTTTTTGTCATTAGTCAATCTGATGGTTATGAGGTAGTACCTCAGAGTTACTTTATTTTGCGTTTCTCTAATCAGTCATGATTTAGAGGGGCAGATAGATGACACAGTGAATAGAGAACCACCCCTGAGTCAGGAGGGCCTGAATTCAAAACCTACTTCAGACACTTGACACATTTACTAGCTGTATGATCTTGGGCAAGTCACTCAGCCCCAACTGCTTTGCCTTCCCTTCTCCAAAAAACATTTCTTCCTAATATTAAGTAATTTAACAATAATTTTGTATTAATTCATCTGAAGAAATCTCTTTGCATACTTCATTCACTAAATTACTCTGACTGGTAACATGCACACAATATTAGGGTAAGGCCTCCAAGTCTCTTTTCTTTATGATCAATTAAGATTTTAGCACATCTTTCAAGCAAAAAATTCATAATATTTATATGCTGTCTTCATTCTGCAGAGAGCACTTAACTAAAGAAATCTTTAAATGCATTTATTACCAAAGAACCTCATTTGATAATATTACTATGTCTACTGGGAAGACATATTAACTGATGCAGACTAAAGTCACCAGAACTAAGAAAATATTATATGTGATGATGGCAATATAAATGGAAATAACAATCCCTTCCCCATTCCAGTAAAGATAAAGTTGTAATTACAATGGTCAAGTTTACCCCTACAGAAGAGATATAAGAATGCATTTCCCTCTTTTATTTGAAGAGAAAAGGATTCTATGGATGTGAAATATTACATATACTGTCAGATTTTATTCATGGTTAGTGGAGCAACTAGATGATGCAGTGGATAAAGAACAACCTCAGGAATCAGGAACTCAAATCTCACCTCATACACCTGACGCTTACTAGCTGTGTGACCTTGAGCAAGTCACTTAACCCCAATTGCCTCATCCTGGGTCATCTGCAGTCATCCTGATGAATATCTAGTCACTGTATTCAGATGTCTCTGGAGGAGAAGTGAGGCTGGTGACCTGCAGAGCCCTCACTTACTCAAAACAGTCAAGTGCAAGTCATGTCATTATTTCTTTGATGGCATGGTCTTTGGCAACGAAGGACAAACACACATTCATGTTTAGTAATTTTTTTTCTCTTATTCTTTGTTATAAAGGGGTGAGTCAGTAGACATGATTCTTGACATTATTCCGAAGTCCTTCACAAACAAATTCATATGCTTCTTCCTTTTTTCCTAAACAGCTCAATGTCAACCCTTTCATAGTCAAGGTTTCTCCATGTTCCACAAACTTTGGGTTTGACAGAATCATCTTGCAGAATTTGAGACCATTTTTGTACTGCTTCTGTTCATAACATTTTAGGATCCGTTTGAAGAAGTTACGCTCCTTGGGCGGGAGCTGCACAAACAGCATGGAGGTGTTGCAGGGAGGCGGCTTCAGGGATCTCCAGCACGGGGCGGCCGCCGTGGCTAAGAGGGCTCTCCTCCGATGCCCACCCACCACGTCAGCTCGTCAGTCCCTGGTTTGGACACGGCTCCAAAATCAAGGCCATGGGGAAGGGAGAAGAGGAAGGAAGGAAGGAGGGTCTAAGGTCAGGGAACTCCCTCCACCCAGCTGCCCTTACCGAGGCCGGGCCCAGGGGAGGGCTGGATAATATTTTTCTTTTTGAGTCCTTTGTACTTTTCTTGAATCATTGTGTTGCTGAAAAGAGCTAAGTCATTCTTACTTGATCTTCACATAATATTGCTGATATTGTACACAGTGTTTTACTGGTTCTGCTCATTTCACTCTGTATCAGTTTTTACAAGTCTTTCCAGGTTTTTTTTTTTTTCTGTAATCTGCCTATTCATCATTTCTTATTGCTCAATAATATTCTGCTACATTCATACACCACAACTTGTTCAGCCATCCCACAACTGACAGATATTCCCTCAATTCTCAATATTTTACCACCATGTAAAGAGTTGTAATAAATATTTTTTTTATTTTTTTTAAATTTATTTATTTAACTTTTAACATTCATTTTCACAAAATTTTGGGTTCCAAATTTTCTCCCCATTTCTCCCCTTCCCCTACCCCAAAACACCGAGCATTCTAATTGCCCCTATCACTGATCTGCCTTCTATTCTAACATCCCTCCCTTCCCTTGGCCCCATCTTCTCTTTTGTCCTGTAGGGCCAGATAACTTTCTATACCCCATTACTTGTAATTCTTATTTCCTAGTAGTAAGAACAATATTCGACAGTTGTTCCTATAACTTTCATTTGCAACTTCTCCTCATTCCTCCCTCTTCACCTATTCCTTTTGCAAAGAAAGCAATTCAATATAGGCCATATCTGTGTAGTTTTGCAAATGACTTACATAATAGTCATGTTGTGTAAGACTAACTATACTTCCCTCCATCCTATCCTGCCCCCCATTGCTTCTATTCTCTCTTTTGGTCCTGTCCCTCCCCCAGAGTACTGACTTCAAATTGCTCCCTGCTCCCATTGCCCTCCCTTCCATCATCCCCCCCACCCTGCTTATCCCCTTCTCCCCCACTTTCCTGTGTTGTAAGATAGGTTTTCATACCAAAATTATTCCTTCTTTTAGTCGAATGTGATGAGAGTAAGCTTCATGTTTTTCTCTCACCTCCCCTCTTTTTCCCTCCACTGAAAAGTCTTTTGCTTGCCTCTTTTATGAGAGATAATTTGCCCCATTTCATTTCTCCCTTTCTTTTCCCAATATATTTCTCTCTCACCACTTAATTTCATTATTTAAGATATGATCCCTATTCAATTCACTCTGTGCTCTCTGTCTCTCTGTTTTCTCTCTCTCTCTCTCTCTCTCTCTCTCTCTCTCTCTCTCTCTCTCTCTCTCTCTCTCTCTCTCTCTCTCTCTCTCTCTCTCTGTGTCCCAGATACTGAAAAGTTTCAAGAGTCAAAAATATTTTCTTTCCAAGTAGGAATGTAAACAGTTCAACTTTAGTAAGTTAGTAAGTTCCTTATGACTTTTCATTACTGTTTAACTTTTCATGCTTGTATTCATTCTTGTGTTTGAAGGTCAAATTTTCTTTTTAGCTCTGCTCTTTTCATCAAGAATGCTTGAAAGTCCTCTATTTCATTGAAAGACCAGTTTTTTTCCCCTGAAGTACTGTATTCAGTTTTTCTGGGTAGGTGATTCTTGGTTTTAGTCCTAGTTCCTTTGACTTCTGGAATATCATATTCCACTCCCTTCTATCCCTTATTGTAGAAGCTGCTAGATTTTGTGTTATCCTGATTGTATTTCCACAATACTTGAATTGTTTTTTTCTTTCTAGCTGCTTACAATATTTTCTCTTTGACCAGGGAACTCTGGAATTTGGCCACAATGTTCCTAGGAGTTTCTCTTTTTGGATCTCTTTCAGGAGGGGATCGGTAGATTCTTTCAATATTTACTTTGCCCTCTGCTTCTAGAATATCAGGGCAGTTTTCCTTGATAATTTTATGAAAGATGATGCCTACGCTCTTTTTTTGATCATGGCTTTCAGGTAGTCCCATAATTTTTAAATTGTCTCTCCTGAATCTATTTTCCAGGTCAGTTGTTTTTCCCCCATGAGATATTTCACATTCTCTTCCATTTTTTCATTCTTTTTTTGTTTTGTTTGGTGATTTCTTGGTTTCTCGTAAAGTCATTAGCCTCCATCTCCTCCATTCTAATTTTAAAGAAGTATTTTCTTCAATGAGCTTTTGGACATCCTTCTCCATTTGGCTAAATCTGCATTTGAAAGCATTCTTCTCCTCATTGGCTTTTTGAACCTCTTTTGCCAATTGAGTTAGCCTATTTTTCAAGGTGTTATTTTCTTCAGCATTTTTTTAGGTCTCCTTTAGCAAGATGTTGACCTCCTTTTCATGCTTTTCTTGCATCTCTCTCACTTCTCTTCCCAGTTTTTCCTCCACCTCTCTAACTTGATTTTCAAAATCCTTTTTGAACTCTTCTATGGCCTGAGCCCATTGAATAGTTATTTTAGATGTTTGGGACACAGAAGCCATGATTTTTATGTCTTTCCCTGATGGTAAGCATTGTTCTTACTCTTCTGAAAGGATGGGAGGAGCTATCTGTTCACCAAGAAAGTAACCTTCAATGGTCTTATTTTTTTTTTCCTTTTTTGCGCATTTTCCCAACCAGTTACTTGACTTTTGGGTCCTTTGTCAAGAGCAGGGTATACTCTGGGAATCTGTGAGATCTCATTTCCTCCAAGGTGGCACAATCAGGCATGTACTAGTCTGGATGCAGAGAGAATTTTTGTGCCCAGAATCTTAGCAGATACCTCTCCACATCACTTTGCCTCCAGTTCCACAAAGTCAGCACTTGGGGCTGATTTTCAGATAAGCTTGATGGGCAGTGCCACCATTCAATGTGAGACAAAGACCAGCCCTCCCAGGGCCTCCACCCATGGCTGAGGTAAGACTCAGCTCTTCAATGCCCTCAGGGGTTTTTACACTCCAACAATTTAGCTTCTGTAGGGGCTTCTGGGCTAACTCTGTGGCTGCTGCCTGCTGCCGGAGCTATGGGAAGGCCTTTCTCCCTTCCTGCCTGCCTGATTAAACCCTGTTACTGACCTTTGGTGCCCGTGGTCCAAGGGATCTGAGGACCCCCTACTGAGAGTGGAGATTCCGCTCCCAAGGTGTCATCCTCCCAGAGTCTCATTGCACCGAGGCCAAGGCTGGCCTGGGCTCCATGCTAGAGTCCTGCTTCTGGCACACCTTATCTTTCCATGGGCCTTTCAGGTCACCGTGGGCTGGAAATCTTCTCCACCATGTTGTTCTCTACTTCTGCTGCTCCAAAATTTGTTGAGAGTCCCTCTCTACAGGTATTTTTTGGGCTTTGGGGGGAACCCTGCATAAGTGTGTCTTTCTATTCTGCCATCTTGGCTCTGCCTCCAACACATGATATGTCTAGTGATGTTTCAAATGTATATAGACTCAACCTGAGGCATAAACTTCCTTGACACTCTTATGTGATTTGGAGGTCAAGATTTTAGCAATAAAATATTGAATATTGTGTAGAGGAGGTTCTACATATATTTATGGCAGGTGGAAGAAGTGGGGGGATAGGATATACATTTTTTTCCAAAATTATTTACAAGCTGTCATTTCAATGGAATTACTGGGAGAAATCACTACTCTTCTGTGATTTAGTAAAATGTATTTATGAGTGGCTGTTGCCAAAATAATCCTCATCTGATACTTAAACTTCTGGTAATAAACTTTTCCCCCAGACAATAAGAATGGCCTTCAGGGTGGAGCCAAGATGGAGGAGTGAGAGCAACCACTCACCTAAACTCTTGGACAAACTCCTCCAGGTACCTCTGAAAGGGGAATCTGACCAAATTTTGGAGGTGTGGAATCGAGTGGGAGACAGACGGTGATGGATTCGGAGCTCAGGTTGGACTGGAACGTCCACAGGAAGGATCTGTTCCATGGGGGTGAGCCCACAGTGCACAGCGCAGCGTGGCCAGCGCAGCAGAGCAGAAGAGATCCGAGAAACCTGAGTGGCAGGTGGAACCAGAGGAGTGTCACCCAGGGCGGGAGACAAGCTGAACCGAGTCAGTGAGACCTGGGGAGTTCCAGATATCAGCGCAGCAGCTCCTGAGACCTTCAGCCCAAAGATCAAACTTCGTTAAGTCACCTACTTGAACTTCTGGCAGCCAGGATGGCAGAGTGATCAGTAAATGCTCTCTCCTCCCCCCTTGATGACCGTGAAAGAACCATAAAATATCTCCCCAGAAAAATCCCAGATCAGTAGAAATAGAAGAAGGAGACCAATAGTCTCATAACACCTGAGACAAGGAAAATAGCTAAGGGCAATTCCTCCTACAGTGGCAGAGGAAAACCGGAAGGACAGAGGACCCAGGGCAGAGAAAACTCGCACTAGGACCCAGGCAAGCCTCAGCGCCAGGAGAGGAGCCCCAGGAGGGATGGGAACATGAACTACTCACAAGTACAAGCAACAATCCTGCAACAGCTGAAGAAGGAAATAGAAGATAAACTGGCCAATGATTTTAAAATTATTAAGAAAGAATTCACTGATGAGAACATCTCCTTGAAATAAGTTCAAAAATTAACTGGAGAAAATAACTTCCTTAAAGGGCTAATGGAAAAGGAAGTACAAAAATTAACTGGAGAAAATAGCTTCTTAAAAGGAAAAACTGGACAGATGGAAAAGGAGATACAAAAGTTAACGGAAGAAAACAATTTGATGAAGATTAGAATTGGGCAAGTAGAAACTAACGACTCAATGAGACAGCAAGAATCAGTCAAACAAAATCTAAAGAATGTAAAGATAGAAGAAAATAAGAATGGCCTTCAGATGACAAATACTCTGTCTCTCCGTGGGTCTGTATTCAGTCTTTTTCTATTTTAAGTTTATTTCTTACAAACTTTCTTCTTTCCAGGTACATGCTTAAATGTTCTCTGTGATCTGAGTTTCATATAAAGCTTTTGGAAAACTTTTTTTCCCTTTCACTGCTTGCAGTTTTATGAGGCAATATTGCTCATAATTTTCTACCATCCTCCTCTGTAAGATCTTGTAAATAGGTTTATTTTTTTAAGTGAGTTGTTTGCTAAAATCTAAGTGTTTGCAACATGATACAGTTTCTGTGCTGCTTTGGCCTCCTTGGTGTGACAACTAACATATCAAACTTCCTTAAGACATGGTAATAATTTTCACTGATATCTGTTAGTTTTTTCATTTACCAGCTAGTTTACCAAGTAGTTTAAACAGGTCAGTCTGGAGTTGCTACATGACATTTATTTTGATTTTTTTTTCTTCTAGTGTAATAATAATTTTGATATATGCTCTAACAGTGCAATTGTCAGACTATATAAATGAGTCGGAAATGACTGTTGCATGTAATTAGATTTTTTTTTTAGATGCTTTCTCCATTAAGTTCCTTGAGGGGAAAGATAATTATTTGTTTGTATGTTTGTTCATTTATTTTCTTTTCTCTGTTTTCTAAATGCTTAGCACAGAGCTTTTGACACACTAAGTGTTTAATAAAGAAATTTATGCTCCATGAATGACTCTAACACTGACAGCTGATTATGTCTCTTAAATTAAAATATAATCCTTTTCAATTTTTATTCTTATTTGTTGTTCATTATATTCAAAACCAGTTCAATTTCTCAAAGAAAGTACTCATGCTATATTAATACAAAACTGTTATATACTAAATAAACATGTCCACTATGATTTCTCATACCTAAATTTTGTTTTGTAGCACATTTTTAAACCTCACCATGCACGCCTTTGCATTGAAGCCATCAGCTACTCAGTCAAAGGTTAATTTAATTTAGGTCATGATAGTTTTTTCAAAGAATTTTTTTCCTTACCTTTTGCAATAGATATTTGACTATAAGCTGCCATTCTTTTCGTTGTGATCATCATGAATGTTTGTTGAATGCAGTGCAATAAGAAATGGCCAAATAGCAGAGAAAATTGCTTTGGTTTGTTTTCACTGGACATGAGATAGCAACACGTTTCAACTGCTCCTTTCTATGACCCTTCAGGAAGATCTTATGCTCTCCCTCCATTAAATCTGAAAGTTTATTATTCTGGTTTAATTTATAATGAAAATTATGAGACTGATAATATTTCATCCCTCTAGCAGTGTTAATATTTTTTATCCCACTCAAAAGTTTTATATTTTATCATGCCAATAGACAAGTCAATGATTGCTAAAGATTTAAAAGTTATGTGATTGTTTACATTGTTTGTCCTTTGTCTTGATCCTCTGCCACCATATCTACATAAATGTTATTTGATCCTGTTTTTTTACTTTCTTTCCTTCCACTTTCCCTCCTTTTCTTTCTTTCTTTCTCTTTCTTTCTTTCTCTTTCTTCCTTCCTTTCTTCCTTCCTTTCTTCCTTCCTTTCTTCCTTCCTTTCTTCCTTCCTTTCTTCCTTCCTTCCTTTCTTTCTTTCTTTCTTTCTTTCCTTTTCTTTCTTCTTTCTTTCTTTTCTTTCTTTCTTTCTTTCTTTCTTTCTTTTCTTTCTTTCTTTCTTCTTCTTTCTTTCTTCTTTCTTCTTCTTCATTTCTTTCTTCACTTTCCTTCTTTCCTTCTTTCATATTTCTTTTATAGATTGCTTTGACCAGTCTTTTGGTAGTAAACCTCAGTGAAGCTTGTCCTTGTAAAACAAACTTGGTCTTTGGCAAAGGGCATATTTACAATTTTCTGACATGATAAAATCTGTTATAGCTTACACTCAACTAGAACAGTCTTTAAGAACTCAGGATCACTTCTAAGTGAAAATGTGTTATTAGAGTAAGACTCTGTGGATCCTTTTTCAAATACAGTAAAAGAGAAAATAAACAAAACAACAAAAAAATCATTTGGGGGTCATCTTTTGTTTACTATCCAATTATAACGCACTCTGAGCTTTGTAACACCTTTCTTGTTCTTGCAGGATTATGCCATGAATTTGTATTCATTCTCCATTAGCAATTTTAGTTGCCATGTTCTGCTTCTATTTTCTATCTTATGTCTTTATATATTATATATATATATATATATATATATATAAATATATATAATATATATGTATGTGTATATACATATATACAGGTATACACATACATATGTACTTACATAGGTGTATGTGTATATGTGTGTGATAAGTTCTCTGAATCCCAAATGGTATTTTTATATAATGTTCTCCTTTCCTCCTCATTGGACTTATTTCTCTAGCTGTCACCAGAAACTTCAGTCTTTATAACTTGCAATCTCATTGGGTGATAATCCCCCTTTTCTCTCCTGAAATCTTTTCTTTTCTTCTGAAATATATGATAAAGTTTAGTCTTTTCAAAGTTATCTCTCCTTTATTCTCCCAAATTTTTAAATGGAGTACTCAGTTTCTGCCAACATTCCAGTTACTTACAATTCTGCAAAAATGTTTTTTTTCCTTGTTGGTGAGAATTAGATCAATAGTTGAAATTTCATTTCAACATCATTTACCATAGTGTTCAATTAATCTCAAATGAATACTTGACTAAATATTAAAAGTAATATTATAAAAATTAAAAGAGATCACAAGCCATTCACAGCTACAAGTAGGAGATGAATTCATAACAAAACAAAACAGGAGCAATGACTATGGATAAAACATTTTTGATTACGTGAAATGAATATTTGTGCACACACAAAGTTAATGTATCTAGAGTTAAAAGGGAATTAGGAAAATATTTTAACTGGGGAAAAAAAACTTTTTACCAAATATTTCTGATAAGGATTTCATATTCAGGATATGTAGACATTTAGCAAATACGTAAGACCAAAAGTCATGTTCCAATTGAAAAATGGTCAAAGGATATGAACAAATGGTTTCCAGACAAAGAAGCACAAACTATTAGCAACAGGTAAAAATGCCTCAACTCATTAAAATAAAAGTAATTTAAGTTAAAGCAAGCTTATGGTATCATTTCACATTGAGAAGTTGGCAAAGATGACAAAGGTCAATGTTGGAAGCATTGTGAAAGATAGGCACAAAATTGTTGTTTTGTTGGTAGAGCTTTAAATAAATACAACTATTCTGGAAAGTGATTTTGAATTGGACAAATAAAGTAGCTAAAATATCTATAACTTGTGACTCAGAGATTCCATTTTTAGGCATATATCACAAACATTGACAAAAAGAAAGGGTTCATAAAAGTAAAAACATTTGTAGCTTTCTCTGATACCAAAGAACTAGAAAAAAAGTAGATAACTATCAATCAGGAATGGCTTAAATAAATCAGTACATAAATACAATAGTATACTACTATGCTGTGTGAAATGATGAACATGATAAATATAGAGAAGTATGGCAAGACTACACTAACCTGATGCTAAGTGAAGTAAGTAGAGCTAAGAAAATAATATACACAACAACCATCATAATATAAATGGAGGAACAATCACCACAAAGAATTGGAAAATGAGAGTTGGTTCCAAAGAAAAGTAATGAGATGACATGACCACTACTTTTTATTTTGTAGGCATGTGTGGTTGTGGGGGTGGTCCATTAGTGTGAGATATTGCATATTGTGTCATATTTTATGAAGCATTCACACTGAAACTGATTGTTTTCCTTCCCTTTCCACTTCTTGCTCTTTTTCTCTTAAAATCCTTTTTATAAGAGTAGGAAGTGAAGGGAAAATCTAGTCAATTTGACAATAAATTATATTAATAAAAAATTTACTTTAAAAGAATGTCCCATTATTGATTCTTCTACTATGTGAAGGATTAAGTGATCAATAAGACAAGTCTACAACTTATTATTGGTCTTACTTTGGGCAGAGGGAATTCTAAGAAATACCCAAATAATGGAGAGCTTCCCTAATTTTAAGAAAATTAGTCCTCTCATATTAGTGATCTGATTCTCATATTGCTTATCTATTTTCACCTTTCTGTCAAGATTGTCTCTAACGTATTATGAATACAAATAGCTATTATCTTTTTTTTATCTTTTGATCTTTACTCAGTTGTTTTCCATCATGCAAGAAGGAGCATGGAACAGTAGAAAGAACTCTGCATTTGCAGCCAGAAGAATTGAATTCAAGCTCCTTCTCCTTAATATCTGAATAAGGTGAGGAAAGTCAACTCCCTTCTTCAGACATTAGTTCCCTCAAACATGAAGGGAAAGTATAGGGTTAGATATCCTACAAGGTGACTTTCAGTGCTGGATTCATAATCCTATGATGATTGCCCCTTTTGCCTGTTTTTTTTTTTAGATTTGCTCACACAAGTATATCTTATTAGTATACAATGCTAAATGAACAAAATGGAGTAATATAGTATGGTAAGAAACCTCAAATATGAAAAAATCAGAGAAACTTGGAATGACTTTTGTGAACTGAGGCACGCCACAGTGAAGTGAAGCAACGACAAGAAAACAATTTACACAATGACAACAGTAATGGAAAGTGAACTCCTTTCCCTTGTTTACATAGGTGAAGGATGTGAATTATTGAATGTACTTTCAGACATGGTTGATATGCTAGTCAAATTTGGCAAACCACATAATTTTTAATCTTCTGGTTTTAATATTTGTTTCAAGGTATGACTCATGGGATATAGGAGAGGAAGATATATATTAAAAATAAATGTGATGGAAAAATGCAAAAGATACCAGTAAAATAGAGTAAATTTAGCATTCACACTATGTAACTTATTCCTCTTATTTTTTTTGCATATCCTCTTTCTTTTGAATCAAGTAAATCCCTACAGCCATATTCTAGTCATGTTTCTCATCCCTTCAAATCTCAGTGGTAGCTATAAAGTCAAATTTACTCCTTCCTTGAATTAAAATATCTAGTATATCATGTTTTCTAACTTTATTTTATTACATTTTTATTCAGACACTTGAAGTCATTATTTTGCTACTGATTCCCTTTTTTATTATTATGTGTTCTATAATTTTCTGGGTATCACTAAGTCATCATTCTCCTTAAATGTTCTACTTGGATTTTTGACATTTAAAAAAAAACAACTTTGAATTCCAAATTCTCTCCCTTTCTCCCTCTCCACATCCCAACCCAACTGAGAAGGCAAACAATTCCATATAGGTTATATATGTGTGCTCATGAAAAACATATCCATAACAATCATGTTGTGAAAGAAAACACAGACAAAAAACTTAAGAAAAATAAAGTGAAAAAAAGGTGCTTCAATCTTTGCTCAGACACCATCAGTTTTTTCTCAGGCGATGGGTAGTATTTTTTTATGCTAAGTCCTTGAGAATTGTCATGGATCATTGTATTGCTGAGAAGAGCTAAATCGTTCATCAGCTGATCATCTTATAATATTGCCATTAATTTGTACCCAGTTCATTTCACTTTGTAGCAACCCATAAAAGTCTTTCTAGGTTTTATTTTCTGAGAGCATCCTGCTCATTATTTCTTACAGTACAATGTTAGTCTATCATAATTACATACCACAAATTAATTCAGCCATTCCTAAATTGATATATATTCCCTCAATTTCTAATTCTTTGCCAAAAGAAAAGATATACTATGAATATTGTTCTACATATAGGTCCTTTTCCTTTTTGTTTTGTATCTCTTTTGGGCTACAGACCTAGTTGTGGTATTGCTATGCAAAGGTTATGCATGGTTTTATGGCCTTTGGGCATAGTGCGAAATTGCTCTATAGAATGGTTTAATCAATTCACAACTCCAAATATAGTACATTAACATGTCATTTGCCCCCATCCTCTCCAGTATTTATTTACCTTGTTTTTTCCTATTATCTAATCTAATATGTATGAAGTAGTACATTAGAATTATTTTAACTTGCATTTCTCCAATCAATAGTGAGTTAGAATATTTTTTTCACATGTCTATAGATAGCTTTACTTCATCTGAAAACTGATTATATCTTTTGATCATGTCTCAATTGGGAAATGGCTCTTATTTTTATAAATTTAAACACAGTTCCCTCTATTTTAAGAGAAATAAGGTCTTTTTCAAAGAAACTTGATTCAATTTTTTTCCACAGTTACTACTGCTACCTGCATTTCCCTCCATCCTATTCCCCTCCTCTTCAGATCTCTTTTGTCATTTTGGTTAGTCTATTTTTAAGAGTTATTCAGTATTTTGGGGGTCACCTTTAGAAGCTGTTGAATCTTTTTTCATTATTTTCTTGCATAACTCTTATGTTTCTTCCCAATTTTCCCTCTATTTCTCTTACTTGATTTACAGAAAAATAGGGCTATTCCATGGTCTGACACCAATTTCCTTTTTTTCTTGGAGGTTTTGGATCTTGGAGCTTGCACTTTGTTGTCTTCTGGTTGTAGTTTTGATCTTCCTTATCATCAAAGTTTCCATAGTCTGTTTTTTTCCCATTGTTTACTCCTTTCCCCAACTAATTACTTGACTTTTAAACTCCTTATTAATGTAGAATTCTGCTTCCAGTTGAAGAACATACTGAATCAAGTTTCAGGAATTTATGCAGTTATTTTCAGAGATACTTCGAGTGACTTGTAAGTTTCAGTTCTTCTAATGTGGTATGATACAAGGAGAGGTATTTAGTCCTCTCCTGGACTGTTCTCTGGTCTGTAAGTGACCACAAGCACTCTTTTCTGCCCTAGAACTGTGAGGAGGGTTCCCCTTTCCACTGATGCCACAAGTTCTACCATTCCAGTTCTACTCCTCACCCCAGGACTGCCATTCAGAATTTTGACCCAGATCTCAGTATGGTCTAAGTAACAGAATCCTGCCACAGTGCAAGAGATCCCTGTAATATACTTTCAATCAGTTTTTGATCTCTTTACTATCTGTGGGCTGAGAGCTCCGGAAGCAGTTGCTGCCTCTGCTACTGCCCCAGTGTGCTGGGGCTAGTGCTAGACTGTACTCTTCTCTCATCTGACAGACATTTTCTACTGATATTTTAAGTTGTCTTTTGCATATGTGGTTGAGAAGTCTAGAAACCACCATTGTCGCCAGTGATTCAGGACACCAAGGCCTGTTTTGCATTTGCTGGGGCCCAGTCTGTGCAGGGGCTGCCTGTGCTAGACTGTACTGCTCTCCCAACCTGGTTCAATAGACCTTTCCTGTCAACCTTCCAGGTTGTCTTAGACTGGAAATTTGTCTCACTCTGCTTTTTGTGGGGTCTGCTGCTCTCAAATTTGTTTAGAGTCACTTTTATAAGTATATGAAGGGGTTTTCCGGGAGAGCTCAAGTAATTCCTTGCCTTTACTCTGCTACTTTGGCTCCACTTCGTGTTGCTACCTTTTGACAGCTAACTGATGCAGAGGATAAAGTACTGGTCCTAGAGTCAGGATAACCTAAATTCAACTGGGCATCAAGACACTTAGTGGTTGTGTGACCCTGAGAAAGTCACTTTACTTCTGTCTTATTTTCCTTATCTGTAAAATAAGACTCATTGCAGCTTCTAACTTGTAAGGTTGTTGTGAGAATCAAATAAAATGATATTTGTAAAGTGCTTATCATAGTGTCTTACACACAATAAGTATTATACAAATACTAGTTTTTATTATTATATTATTCCATGGAATCTGATGTGATCAACATAAATTGTTATTTCATCGTCCAATTTTCTTCCCAAATTTAAGCTTTTTTGTTAGATTAATGAAACTCAATGCAATTAGGTACTTATAAGGCACATTCCATCCCCAGTTTCTGGGATCGTATGATTTTTATAGTTTTAGATATGGCAGAGAAATCCAAATACTTTTTCAGACATCATCTTCTTAAACAGCAACCCACTTCACAAATCTACCAAACTTCTTGAAAAAAGGAAGGGAAATGACTTCAAGCAACAGATTACATTAAAAGATTATCAGATCTAGAGCTAGAAAGGATCTTAGAAGCCACCTAGTTCACCTCACCTTCATCACGTTATATAAGAATAGGCCTAGGCCTAGGAAGATTTAATGTCATGAACAGAGGCACATAGATATATCCTTGAACTCCAGAGCTAGTATACATTCCACTGGAATGAAACTCAAAGAGGAACATTTCTCAAATGACAATGGTAAAGGTAAAGCCTGTAGGTAGAAGTAGGGGGTGGGGGTCAAGGAGGTGTGGCGGCTCCACCTTTTGACTTTGTGCGAAGACTGCACTTTGAAGATGTCTAGTAGTAGAGTCTTCCAGAGAGAACTGATCTCTCAGATTCCAAAAAAAAAGAAAAAAAGAAAAAAGATAAGGGGAGAGTAAATGTGAAGAGATTAAAAAAAAAGAAAGCTTGTTATTGAGTAGATCTATTGATCAAATGGAAATGTATGGAAGAATAGGAAAAAGGGACTGGGAATAATGATATTGGATTAGATTGAGAAAAGAATATAAGAGGTAGTAGTAAAATACTTTCACCCTAGAAGACATTACTTTGGCAGCATTGGGATTAGAAGAGTAGGATGATTTGTGATTTGCATAAGTGTGGGTAGTGTCCATACCCGTGAAATCACCAATCCATCAAAATATCTAAGCAAAACAAAGGCTCTCATTTCCATAATGTTTTTTGTTTGCTTGCTTTCTAACACTTTATGTCCTATGGTCTGACATTTATTGATTCTATGGTCTCTTATGACTCTGTCTTTATTCTAAGGGTGCTTTTCAACTCCAACATTCTATGATTCTAATATTCAGATGTAGCAAAGACTGCTACATTTGCAAAATTGGGCAGAGAATTAAGAAGAAGATTTGGGGAAGAACTGCTATCATTCTGAACAAACTTCTTCCTACTGTATATATTTCTCTACATCTACTGTATGTATATTTTTTCAGGTCATAGTCAGGTTTTTTTTTTTTTTCAAAGTTTCTTGTGGCAGCCCTGACTTCATTGTCAGATGACTTAGTTCCAGTTGAACTCCTCCATTTTAAGCTGTTAAACAAATGAAAAGCAAAATTGTCACTTTTAAATAGAGTCCACATATAATCGCATTTTGAAATGGTCCTTCGCTGGCTGAGCAGAACTTGTGTGCATTATAATATTGAATTTTAAATAATATATTTACACAAAATAGCTTCCAATTTGATTTGGGGGGATATATTTTCATGAATTATTGAATATCTGATTATTGTAGAAAGCCTTAGCCATTATGCACTGAAACTGTCATCCTCCTAGCCTGTGATATATGAGCCTGGTTATCAATATTTAAAGTTAGAGTGAGCTCGTGTGAGGCAGCTGATACCCAGGGCATGGATTAATCAGCACTGATACAAGCATAACTTCCTTCATCCAGGCTTTCAGTAGACCTGAAAGAAACCATGCATGTAACAAGGTTTCCCAAGTGATTTGATAGTGTACCTCATTTCCAAAAGCCAATCATAAAATCACAGAATATTAAAGCTGGAAAGGATGGATCCCAAATGTTGGAATAGAGCATACAATGAATTTGGAGTCAAAAAACCTAGAGTTAAATATTCTCTTATTTAATGGTATTGTCTTGGGTAAGCTATAGATTATAAGAATTAGTCTATTCATCTATAAAATGAGGTTAATACTACTTGATCAACAACTTTTCATGGTTTCATGAGTATGCGATCAAATGACATAATATAGGAAAAGTACTTGATAATCGATAGACCACAATATAAAATAAGCTATTATAAAGCCATTATTTGTAGCATAAACATATCTGATTAAACAAATTCACTTTATAGCAATTAAAATATAATCAATTTTTGTTTGATTTGTTGTATAATTGTCATTGTTATTTTTTAAAAAAAATTATTATTCAGTTTTGTTTTTAAATTACAAAAATTTATAGATTACCCTTACTCTGTAAAAGGCATCCTGTAACAAAGTAAAATAGTAAGTAAAACCAACAATGCAACTACTTCATCTAAAAATGTATGCAACATTCCACATCTATAATAATCACTACTTCTGTCTTATTTTAATTAATAGAAATATATTTTATCTCCCTCCCACAGCCCAAAGAATTTTTTCATAATTTCCTCAATCTAAACCGCAGCAAGAATGAGGTAGTGATGGTGATGGTGGTGATGGTGGTAACAGCACTTGTCCCAAGACCATTTCTACCTGATTTTCATTTTAAATTATCTTAATTTCATTTAAAATAATAGTAATAAGTGATAATGTTGAGGATGTTGTTGCTGCTGCTTCTGTTTTTAGGTACTTGCTGTATGTTGAAAGATACCTCAAAAAATTACTACATTCTGTAGTAATTTAATGCATAATTATTTAAAATAAAATACTATTATTTTTGAAGAAATTCATATATTCTGCCTAAATAATAATCACAGTCATCATCTTTATCACAGCTAAAATTTATAAAGAACTTAATATGTACCAATCATAATGCATAACACTTTACTAATATATCTTATTTGATTTCCACAACAGCCTTATGAGGTAGGTGGTATAATTGTCATTATTTTATAGTTGAGAAAACTGAGGACACAGAGATTAAATTATTTCCTCAATGTCACACAGCTAGTGTCAGATTTTAATTCAGATCTTCCTAATTCCAGGTCCAGTGCTCTATTCACAGCATCATCTAGTTGCCTCTCAGATAAACATAACCATAAGCATCACCATCATTATCAACATTGTCACCCATCATCATTACTATTGTCATCATCTCATTATTCCTATCATTTTTATTTTAAATGAAATTTCAGAAAGAAATTGTCCTAAGAAAAGTCAATCTCCTGTTTCTGCTGCAACTGCTACCACAACCACCAACACCACTTCCAATAGTAAGACGACAATGACACCGGCTAGCATGTCTTATCACTACATCCTCATTCTTGCTGTTTTGATTGTGCTCAGACAGAAATGGAGCAAGCACAAACAACTTTTTTGCTTAGTCTCTTCTGTAAAATATTCTATATATTAGTTCACAGTTCAGCAAAATGAATACTTTTTTATTTGAACAAGAATTTTGATATGTAAGCTGACTCGATAGAGTCACAGAAAAAGAACTTTAAGTAAAATTCATATAATAGCATGGAAGATGTGACTGATATCTCTTCCTATATAGATATAGATATAGATATACACACACATATATAATATATGTGTGTATATATATACACACATTTTTAAAATTTTATTATTCTTGTTTTTACATTATAAAACATCAGCATACTATTTCTGCTTCTGAGATCTCTTGTAAAATCCCTAAATTATTTAAGTAAAACTAATTATAAAGTGACATCACTTGAAAATATGTATATTTCATACATGTAAAATGCTCCAAAATTTTATTTTTTAATTTAATATTTTCCCAATTAGATGCAAAAACTACTTTTAACAATTTTTTTTTTCAAATTTTGAGTTCCAAATTTTCTAAGCTCCCCCTCCCCATAGAAAAAGCAAGTAATTTGACATAGGTTATGTATGTGCAGTCAAGCAAAACATATTTAGTGTAAATCATGCTGTGAAAGAAAATAGGCCAAAAATGAAAAAAAAAATGAAAATGAAAAAAATGGAAAAAAAAAATTTAAAAAAAAGAAAAAGAAACAAAGTAAAGAAAAAAGTATGGTCAACCTGCATTCCAATTCCCCAAGTTCTTTCTCTGGAGATGAACAAATCTTTCATCATAACTCCTTCATAATTGTCTTGGATCGTTGTATTGCAAGGATAGCTAAGTCATTCACAGTTGATCTTGTTACAATGTTGCTGTTATTATATACAATGTTATCCCCCTGATTTTGTTCATTTCACTTTTTCAAAAGCTAATTGTTTTACATTATATTCATGTATCACAGCTTGTTCAAACGTTCCAGGCAGCCCCTCAATTTTCAATATTTTGAAAATAAAAAAAAAATTTGGTTGCTATAAATACTTTTGCACATGTAGGTCCTTTTTTTCTTTTTTATTATCTCTTTGGGATAGAGACTTTGGGATATTAGTGGTATTGCTGGATCAAAGAGTATGCACAGTTTGATTGCCCTTTGGGCATAATTCCAAATTGCTCTCCAAAATGGTTGGATCAGTTCACAAGTCCACCAACAGTGCATTAGTATCCCAGTTTTTCCATATCCTCTCCTATATTTATTATTTTTCTTTTTTTGGAACATTACCAGAACTGGTAGGTGTGAGGTGGTACCTCAGAATTATGTATTTTGCATTTTTGAATTTTGAAATTTTGTTTTGTACTTCCCTGACAACATAGTCACTTATATAGTCAGCATTTTTCTTCTGTTTGATTATTTCCCCAGCCTGTTTCTTGACTTTTAATTGTATGCTGAAGTGACTCTCTGCTTTTGGAATGGAGAGGGCATAGTCCCAAGGTTAAGATTTTTTTTTTGTGGTAATTTGTGAGGGCAATCAATGTAGGAACTTTTGCTATTTTTGTTCACACCAAGAAGTATAATGCTTCTGAATAATACTGATGAACTTCTCTGAGCAACCAAATTTTGACGTAATTTTCCATAAACCCTCACAACTAACAGTGTCAAAGGTCTTGGTCATTTCTACAAACATTGTGTACAGACCTCTGTTCTGCTCCTGGCATTTCTCCTGGAGTTGTAGGGCAGCAAACACCATATTGCCTGTTTCTCAGCCCTTTCTGAAGCCACACTGGCTCTCAGGTAGATGACCATCTTCCAGGTGAAAGATCAGCCTATTAAGGAGGACTCTAGAAAGAATTTTGTCAGCAGTGACTAAAAGAGGCCCCGCTGTGATTGTCTTCCCTATTCTACTTCCATAGTGTTCTCAACAGACCATCATCAATCAATGCTGAGGCCATTGACCATTTACCTCAGGTTGAGTCAATCCCCCCTTGCTAAACTTCCAACTGAAAAAGAGGTTTTGAGGGCCATTAGGCTCCTTTCATGCGGCAAAGCACCTGGTGCTCATTCTATTCCAGCTGAGGATTTACAAGGTAGGGGACCATTGCTCATGCAAAAGCTGACTGGAATTTTCCAGGTTATATGGCAAGAGGAGGATATCCCCCAGGATTTCAAGGAGGACTCCATTGTCCATCGCATAAAGGTGAGTGAGGTTTAGGGTAGAAGGGAAAGAAGGCAGAGTTTTGCTGATTTAAAAAATAAATTTTTTGTTGTTCAGTTATTTCAGTCATGTCTGACTCTTTGTGGCCCCATTTGGGGTCTTCTTGGCAAAGATGCTGGAGTGGTTTGTCATGTCCTTCTTCAGTTCATTTTACAGATGAGGAACTGAGGTAAGCAGGGTGAAGTGACTTACCCAGGGTCACACAGCAACTAAGTGTCTGAGGCTGGATTTGAACTCAGGAAGATAAGTTTTCCTGACTCCAAGTTGGGCATCCTATCCCCTATACCACCACATTGCCCTAAAAATAAATAAAAAGGATAAGGAACTAAGCAAATGAATGAATAAATAAAAGACTAATTAGTAAGCAAAATAAATAAAAAGACAGATAAAATGTTATTTTAAAAAATAGCTCTCCCAGAAAAACAAATTATGGCCCCACAGGAAAAGTGATCTTTCATATAATAGAGAACTTCTGTGCATTTACGGTGAAAAGGCCAGATTGAACTAGAAACTCTGAAATGCAAAAGCAGGTACGAAGAGAAACCTATTAAATTCAAGCAAAAAACAAGGCAAAATATCAGAAAAGACTTGACAAGGATAAAGGTTAGAGTTGGATCAGGGAAGAAGAAATGTATAATCCTAGGGTTCAGAAGGGCCATATAAACAAGAAGGAGATCCTGGAAATGGTTTATGTTCAATGATCTTAAAAGAAGAAAGAAAAGCCAGGAGGAAAGGAAAATGGAATATTTCCTGAACAACCAAGATCCAAAAGAAGACCAAACCAAAATGAAGGAAATGGTGGGGAGAACAGGCCTCTCCAGGATCTCATCTTCACCATTCATCTTATTTCATTTTCAATATTCAGCAACTAATTAATTGTTCTTTTTAAAACCTAAATAGCTGTTTATCTAATATATTGTGTTCTGTTAAAAAAAATCTTCTAATTTCACTTATTAACTCAACTTTCTTATCCTCTTATTTCATCCTCAGAGTTTTTATTCTGCTGTTTAGCTGGATGATTTTAAATTGCTGTTTCCCTAGATTACTTCTAGTTGGGAAGTCAATTCATCAATTTATCTTTTCTCTCTTTTGTTGATGAAAGTATGACAATGTGGAATCATGCCACAAATTAGCACCAGGTATAAAGTCAGGAAGACCTCAGTTCGAATCCAGCTATCCTGGGTGGTCAGGAAGGAGAAGCCCATAGTATGAATGAGAGACAGCCCCACTCAGCCCAGAGCACAGGCTGGTGTCAGGGACAGGGCCGGAAGGACAGAAGCCTGAGAGTCAGGCTTGATGGTCTCATTTTCTCACCTTCCTTCGGACAGGAATCCATAGAAATTCCATGTGGTCCCCATGAGGACAAGTTAGATACCAGGCTTCTTTAGAGCAGATTCTCCCAGCTTAGCCAATGGTAGCAGCTGGACGACGCTGAGAGAGCATTTAGGGTTAGGGTATATAAATACGCACCAGCTGGCCCAGGCTACTTAGCAAGAAATCCCAGAAGGGATGCCCCTTCTGTCCAGAAGCTCTCAAAGTATGCTGAAAACCCCAAATGGAAGCTAAGTCTTGGGCTGAGGGGTCAAGGGTGAGGAAGTAACCATGTGAGGCTCCACTGGAAGGCAGGACTCACTGAATGGCCTGAGGTTGCCATGATCACAACTTGGAGCTTAGCTTCTTCTGGTTGATGTCTACTGGTGGGCTGCTACCATGTCTCTGCCCCAATTCATTTTCTTTAGGGTGAAATCAAGACTGCCCTACTTCTGTTTGCACGTTGCTATCTTGAGTGATTGTATAGGAGTTAGGAACCCCTTTCATCTACATTTAGGGAACCTTACCTATTAGATTTCCCCACAGTAACCCCAGGTTGGGGCTACAGGCCTTTTTGGGGAAAGACCCCCAGGACATAGTCTATGTGAGTCCAGAGTACTGGGGCTACCCTTGCTTGACCAGCTGCTAAGATACATGTTGTTTCTCTAGATTTGCACAAGAGGAATCCACATTGCCTCAGACTTATTTCATAATATGCAGAGACTGAAGCCTTAAAAAAGTAATTTTACCTCTACTTCCCAGAGAAAGTCTGTTCCTGGAGAACCCCACGATTAAGCGGAGCCAAATGCACCACTTCACAGTGCTCTCACCCAAGCCCTCACCTGTCCATGCCCACTTTTTCGGGTGACACCGCAATGCCCTTTATGCCCGATGCATTGCCCCTTGGGGTGGCCCAGAATCCTTCCAGACCTACCACTTTCTTTTTCTCTAGGACAATACGACTGTTGGTCAGGAAAGCCTTCCCTCTCTTAACTACTGTCCACCTAAGCTGCCCCAGCCTGTTTGTAGGTGTTGGGATCTGAAGCACCTTGAGGACGGCTCCTGCCTATTGCCTCACTGGTATCCCCAGGGCTTGGCACAAGGCCTGGCACCAGGTAATCTGGGCTTCAAAGGGCTGAACAAGGACCATGACACGTGGCGTCTCTTCCCAGGACTTGACTCCCCTCCCCTTTGCCCCCCCTTCCACAGGACATGACCCCTGGCCTCTGTCTTCGTGTGTAAAATGAGGGTCTCGTGGGCTCACAAGCCCCCGCCCCCTATTGCCTCTGGGACCATCTGACACCAGGGGCAAACCTTTCCAGGGTCCACGCATGGCCGGGCACCGTGCTGTGGTCACCTCTGGTCCTCGTCCGAGATCGCCCACCTCTCTGACTTTGCCCAGGCTGTGCCCTCTGACTTTGGAGGCCCTGGTCCAGTGCCCCCTCCTCCTCCCCAGCCCCACTGAGGGCAGGGCGCGTCTGTGCCATACCCTAGCCCCTTGGAGGTTTGGGGGGTTGGGGGTTTTACGTCACACTGATTTTCAGATGCAACGCTCCGTCCTCAGCCCTCCTCAGACAAACAGCAGCGCAAAGCCGGGCCGGCTCCGCTCCGGTCTGAAGCCTGCGCCTTCTCCGCCCGCCCGCAGCGGGGCACGCTACTCTTCCCCACCTTCCCTACGCAGGGTGGCTCGGCGGGCACCAACACTACATTTCCCGGCATGCCACGCGCAGCCCTCGTCGTGACAGGGCCGCCACTCACGCCGGCCGGCTCGCGCTGCCCGCTGGGAAGGGTAGTTCCCGGCCAAGCGCGGCGCGCAGGCGCAGAGCGCCGTGGGCCAGCGTCGCTGTTCCGTGGCAGGCGGGCGAGCGGGCAGCAGGACGACGGGTGAGTGACGACCGGAGGGATGGGACGGGACGGAAAGCGGGGTCGGAGAATCATGCTCGCCGCTCCCCGCACGACCTCGGCGGAAGGGTGCAGCCCACCTCACGCCCAACCCAGCCCGCGGCGGGGAGGGGGCTCCGCGGGCGGGGCGTCTGTGAGCGGCGCGGGGGCGGGAGGGAGATGGGGGTGGGGTAGGACCGTGTGCCATGGCATTCTGGGAGATGTAGTTAGAGGAGGTTGCTCCGCGCAGGCGCAGTACCTCCAGGACCCCGCCCTAAGGCTTTTGTCCTCTAAGTGCCGCCGAGGGCTTCGTGGTACCCTGGGAAGTGTAGTTGGGGGCGGAGGGAGGGTGGGGAGAGGAATCGTTTTGTCGTGCGCAAGCCCAGTACGTCCTGGGCGCCGCCCTGAGGCTTTTGTCCTGTGCCCCTCGGCATTCTGGAAGGTGTAGTTTCGGGCCCTGTTCTGCGCAGGCGCAGTGCCCCCTGCGGCGCTCAGGCCTTTGTTCTTCTGAGAATGTGGCGGCCGCGATGCGCGGTGGGAACGGTGGTTCGGAGGATGCATGTGCGCAGGCGCACTTATCTCTCAGGGTGGGGGCGGAGGAGCCGCTTCTGGAGGAGCTGGAGGCCGAGAACTGACTCCGGACGCGGCCCCTCGGCCGCCCCCTCCCCGCCCGGCAGGGCCCCGCCCCCGCGACCTGCAGCCCCGGCCCGAGCCAGGTCCGAGGGACACTCCCCCGCTCCAGAAGCTCCTGTGGCTCCCGGGAGCCCCTCCCCCTCAAGAGCTCCTCTGCATCTCCTGCCTCCGGGCCTTTGCCAGCCCCTCCCCCTCTGGGGATGCCAGCCCCCCCCAGCGCCCCTCCTCCCCGCATGGGCCTCCTCTGCATCTCCTGCCTCTGGGCCTCTTCTGCATCTCCTGCCTCCGGACCTTTGCCAGCCCCTCCCCCTCTGGAGATGCCACCCCCCCCCCCCAGCGCCCCTCCCCCCCGCACGGCTCCTCTGCATCTCCTGCCTCTGGGCCTCTTCTGCATCTCCTGCCTCCGGGCCTTTGCCGGCCCCTCCTCCTCTGGGGATGCCAGCCCCCCCCCCAAGCGCCCCTCCACCCGCACGCATCTCCTTCCTCTGGGCCTTTGCCAGCCCCTCCCCCTCTGAGGATGCCAGCGCTCCTCTTCCCCTCATGGGCCTCCTCAGCATCTCCTGCCTCTGGGCTTTTGCCAGCCCCTCCCCCTCTGAGCATGCCAGGCCTCCCCCCAGCACCCCTCCCCACCATGGGCCTCCTCTGTATCTCTCACTTCCAGGTCCTTGCCTCCCGGGGATGCCAACCCTAGAGTAAAGCAGCCCCCAGAGCGTCTCCCCCCTACACTTTGTGGTCCATCAGGATCCCTGGCTCCTTTTCAGCCTGCAGGGTACCCTGCTCCCCATACTGGAGGAGGCCCTGACCTTAACCCCCTTCTCTCCTTGGTAGGAGAAGCCAGGCTGCTGATCTGATCAATTCTCTGATCCTGGGATCAATCAAGGGGCAGCTCCTCAGCTGGGGGTGACCATGGAAGACTTGACCCCAAGGCTGGAGGACAGAGGTGAGGAGGCACCAGCACATGAGGGAGGGGGGAAGGGTATGCCTGGTGGTGGCCCTGTACACTCCTGGAGTGGGAATTGGCAAGGCAGCCTGAGGTCTCCAGGGCAGTGCCTCAGGGGTCTGTGCCCCTGAGCTTCCTTATCAGTGACTAGGATAAAGTCAGAGCCCCCCAGGCCCAGAGAGACAGCTGTGGAGGTCCATGCCTGGGTCCCAAAGGCTCTCAACAAGGTAGCAGCTCTGGGTGAAACAGAGCAAGGACAAATCCCGAGTCTTCCATTCCAAGTCTCACTTTCACAAGCCCAAGGCCAGTGAGCCCTAGGAGCAGGGAAAGAAGGACCTGAAGGTCTGAGTGACCCACCAGACCCAATGTGAGCCCTCAGGGACAGTGAGGTTTCAGGCAGGTTTGGGCTCATTGCACTCACCTGGGGATGTCCACGGAGGGCCCTGAGTGCAGAACATGCCGGTCAGGAAGGAGACAAGGCTCAGGGGAAGCATGAGAATTGTCTTCAGAGACTAGTCACATGGAGAAGAGGGCCTAGCCTTGAGCTTTGTGGGGAAACTGAGGCAGGAAAACATTGGCCTGTTTAGTGGTTTTACTGCCCTTTGAAAGGGTCTTCAGGCAGAGGCTAGAGATTCTCAAGGTACTCCCAGTGGGAGTGAGGGCCCCCAGGAGACCAGGGCAGCCTGGCACACATCACTGAGGCACAGACACAGGGCAAACCCCTCCTCCTGCTATGAGACCAGGCCCTGAACTGGGGTGCTTGCTGTCAAAGAGTGCACTGTCCAGTGGAGGAAGAGGACCCCCCTTCAGGGGGCAGCCTGGTGAGGGTGGAGGATGCTGCAGGGACCTAGGGAGGCCTGAGGCACTGAGATTGGGCACGGGTGTCCCAGAGTCAGCCCAGGGTGACAGCCCTTCTGGCCCTGGGGGATTAGGAGGAGGCCTGCTTCAGTGAACCCAGAGCTTGGGGGGGAGTCCTTGCAGGGGGGATCTGGCATGGGGGGGGGGCAGGTCAGGTGGAGGCTCTGAGCACAGCGAGGCCAAAGACACCCAGGGCCCACGGCCACCCCCCAAGTCAGTGGCTCTTCACCCCACATCTGTGCGCTCAGGGTTGTACTGTTTGAATGGCTGAATTTCACGGACCAATTGTCCCCAGAGCTCAGAGCCCCATTCCTCTCAGCCCCTTCTCACAGAGGGTATGGAGGCATGGACATCAAGCCTCACAGGCTGCAGACAGAGGACTTCAGCAGCCACATTGCTAATCAGGGACAGGGGACTCCTCACCCTGCCCCAGCCAGGAGGCCCTTAGGCAGAGGGGTGGCACTACCAAGTGCCTGTTCCCAAGGTGGGAGTCAGAGCAAGCTCAGGGAGCCCCCATCCCTGCCCACCTTCCTGCCGTTAACTCCCCCAAGGGAGTGGAGCATGCTGACAGACAATAAAGATAAAGGGAAGCCTCTGGCAAGAGCCTGGGAGCATTCCGGGCATGGGTAAGGACCATGCAGCCTCAGCCCGAGCTCATGATTCCATGGGAGGAGGGAAGGGGTCTGGAAGGTAGTGCCAGGCAGGGACCCCCAGAGCCTCCCTCCTCTGCTGGAGAGACCAGGCTTTGGCTCCTGGGACCCTGGCTCCCAAAAGCCTCACTCAAGCTTAGTCCTCCTCTCCCCAGCTCTGCCCTTCCAAGACACAGCTTTTGGACAAGAAAGGAGCATGAAGGAGGTCCCAGAGGAAGACAGGCGATCTGTGCTGCTGGCAGCCACCCCCCAGGTCAGTGCGGGTCTTCTCTCATCTCTCTATGTGCCCTTGGGTGGGGAGGGTGGGGAGGGGACGGCCCCTGGAAGCCTGTGGTGACCAGAGCTCCTTCTCTGCAGTTCTCAGGGAAGGAGACCTCCCTGGCCTTGGCCTTTGCCAGTGCTGGGTGAAAGAGGCCTTCTGGCAGGAGGGAAGGGAGGGGATGAGCATGTGTACCACACCTACTGTGTGGTAGCACGGAGCTCACTTATATGGTCTCCATTGATTCTCATGACCAGCCTGTTGCAGGTTGGGGGTGCTATATTATCATCGTTACAGCTGACATGGCAGTTGGGAGGGGACAAAACAGGATGGGAACCCAGCTCTTCCTGTTTCCAGGGCAGAGCGCTTCCCTCCTGCTGGTGGTGCCAGCAGCCAGCCTGGGCCGCCACCCTGCACAGGGCAGGAAGGAGCAAGGACAGGGCATGGCGTGAGGTTCCTGGCGCACAGTGGGCACTAGGTAGATGCCATCTTGTTACCTGCCCAGGGTTTGGGCTTTGGCTGCTTGAGCTGTGGGCGCTGGGATCCTCCATGTAGATGCCAGGTTTCCCTTGTCTCATGCTAGGTGGGGGGTGCTGGGCCTGGGCCAGGATTCAGGCAGCAGTGTCCTCCCAGGAGGGCTCTCGGTGTCTCTGACCCTTTGGTCCCTGCTGGGCCCCTGCAGTCTGTGTCTCACTTGCTCTGTTGGAGGAGATGCATTCATCCAAGACCCGAGACAGCCGTTTCTAAGGGCTGGCTTTCATTTTGTTTTTAAATTCTTTTAAATAAATTCATTATTTCTCTTTTAACATTTTTTTTATTTTGCGTTCTCAATTCTCCCTCCCTTCCTCCCCTCTCCTGGTTGAGAAGCCAGCAGTGTGACATCATTATACCTGTGAAGTCATGCAGAAGGGATTGCTGGTTTGCCTTTGGCGCAGCTTCCTCTGCTCTGCCCGCCCTCTTTGACCAGTAAGGTTTCTCTCCCCAGTGGAGCGGGTGCGGATATTCTTCCCTCTCTAAAGAGAGTGAGGCTCCGGTATCTGCCCTCTGGTTCTAGGCTATCAGGGTAATTTTCCTTGATAATCTCTTGGGTGGTGATGCCTAGTCTCATCTTTGATTGTGGTTTTCAGGGAGTCCAGTAACATTGAAATGATCTCTCCTTGATCCATTTCTAGGTCATTTGTGTTTTCAATCAGATATTTCACATTTTCTTCTGTTTTTTTTTCATTCTTTTGGCTTTGTTTTATGATTTTTTTAGTATCTCATGGAGATATTAGCTTCCAGTTGCCCAGTTCTACATTTTATGGCAATATTTTTTGTGCCTTTTACCAAACAGTTCTTCTTTCATGATTTTCTGCTCTCGCTGTCATTTCTTTTCCTCGTTTTTTTCTACCACTCTCATCTTTCTTTAACTCTTCCAGGAATTCTTATTGGGCGTGTCCAGTTAGCACCTTTTCTTTGAGGCTTTGCTCCTAGATGTTTTCACCTCACTGTCTTCTGCGACTGTCACATCACCGTTGTTGCTGACTTGATGTCCCAGCCTATTTCTTGACTTGGACCTTTATGTTAAGGTTGGGTCACCTCTGAGGAGAAGGGCATCGTCTCAGGCTTCAATTATTTTTGTGCTGATGTCTTCAGAGCTAGTTTTGGGGGGTCTGCAAGTTTTTGGTGCTTCTCAGGGGATGGGATTGGGGGAAAGGTATAATTACTGTTTTCTTGGTCTGCCCTCTGGTCTTTACCCAAGAAGGGCCCTTGTTCCTGCTCCCTTGTGACTGACCACAAGTGCCCCTCTTGGCCCTGGGACTGCAACTCAGAACTGTGGCTAGGCAGTGCAGCAGGCTCCTGCTCCTGGTGCCAGCTCAGCACTACAGGCCTCCACAAGCAGACCAGCTGTGTGACCCCCCGCACCGCCTCTGTGTGCACTCCTGGAGCTGCTGGTGCTGGTGCCCCTCCCAGCATCCTCCCAAGTTGTCTTGGGCTAGAAAAAATGTCTGACATGTCATTGGCTGTGCTTCTCCTGGATTCAGTTTGAGGCATTATTTTTAAAGGTTTTTGGAGGGGAATGGTGGCAGTGTTCAACTGGCTTGCTGCACGTTCTCTGCCCTCTTGACTGCACCGCCTAAGTGCATGTTTAGAGAGGTGGGCTCTCACTCCTGTGTGTATCTAGACCCGCCAAAGCAGAAGCAGCAATAACTACTCATCAACATTTATCAAGTACCTGTTGTGTGCCAGGCATTGTATGAGGCCATGACAAAGTTCAGGGCAGCACCAGATGGAATCTGATGAGGTAACTGCCCTGGGTACCCTCTTTCAGGGGCCAGGGGTGTGGGGAGAGCTCCCTCTGTCACCCAGAAAGGGTCACCCAGGACTCAGGGTCCCTGTGGACCACTATGTTCCCTGAATTGCTGATACCAAAGAGTCTGCATCCTTGGGGCCAGCTGCAGTCTGGTGAGGTCAGCCCAGACAGCGGTCAGATGTTGTTGGCATGGCCTTCAGGGCCCCTGTGTCTGCCCACAGGTACCCAAGGAGGAGGGCAGAGAGTCTGATGTTGGAAAGGAAACATAGACCAGGTTGGGTCTATGGAGCTGGGTCCAGGAATGGACTGGAGAAGAGAGAAAGGAAAATGCTCTGAGATGAGAGGGGAGCCCCAGACCTCAGTTGTCCCTGGAGGGTGGTGCCAGGGTTCTGCAGTCTGGGCCTGAGGCACCTCCTCCCTTCTGGCCTCCCCTCTAGCATCAGGCATGAGGGTCTTAATTTTGGTACAGGTTGCTCTTTCTTCTGCTTTTGCTTCTCCCAGCAAATGGGGTGATTCCTGGGTTTCTGCTGTCCCTGGGTACCTCTGGGTGCCATCTATGAGCGTGGGGGTGGTTTCCCTCCTCTCAGCCCTTCCCACAGGACCTGAGCTTGGATCCTCTGTGGAGAAGCAGCCTTAGCAGCCTCTAGCATTAGGTCCCATCCTCTCCCTCACCCTTCTTTCGTTTTTACATGCCAGTCCCTGCTGCCTGCGGGCCCCTCACTGGCCTGATCACTCATCTCTTTCTGGGTTGACGGGGATCATGGGATGTGTCTGTGGGATTGGCTCCCTCTCTGTTAGTCCTCTTGCTTTGAAGGTCTCTCTGCCCTCCACCCCTCAGAGTGAGCATTCCCCCCCCCACCCACTTTTCTGCATCCTGTGGTTTTCCTTTGCACACATGTACACAAGTCCCCAGTCTTGGAGGATCAAGCCTTCTTCTCAGATCCTCCCTTTGCCCAGTTGTCCCCCCAGCCTCTCTTGGTCTGGTTGAATCTGTCATTTGTGGCCACATCACATCATATATGTCTTTAGTCTCTTGGGGGGAATTTTTCTATACTCCTCATTGGGTGACTGGGTTTTAAGCCTGGCTCAGTAGTTGTCCCCCTCTGTTGGACGGTGTGGGCAGGGCCAAGTCTCCAGGGTCTACTTCCTCCCACCCTGATGTTTCTCTAGCTTTTCAGGTGTGAATGCCAACCCACCCTAGAAAATAGTGGTGCAGCTGTGGGCCTCCCAAACAGCTCGCTGGGATGGGAGGAAGGCACCATGGCTGCCAGGATTGCTAGCCATCCTCATCCATCCGTGCCAGAGGCCGGGGGCTGGACTTGTTTGCTGCTTGTCATGGCATTGCTGGCCAGCAGAAGAGATCAGAAGCCTAGCTTCACACAAGTTAGGAAGGGAGGTGTTATGGTCTCATATTTTCTCAGAAACAACATGGAGGCACATGGACTAGGCATTGTGGGTACTAGCTGGAGGGCCTTTGTGTCTGTCACATTTGGGATAACTCCAGGGGTCAGGAAGTAATTGTTGTATAGATGCACCAGGAAGCCTCTGTAGCTGGTGCACTCCCTTCAGCTGTTGGAGCAAGCCCCAGAAGGCCACTGGACCTCACCAGTCTGGGGTGGCTCCAGTGAGATGGGGCCCTTCAGCTGGGGTCCACTGACCACCTTCCTCCCTTGAAAGCATCTGTGAAAGGGGGTGGGGGGCATGCTTTTAAAATATTAACTGCTTTAAACAGTTAAAAATTCCAGCTATTTCAGTCACTGGTTTCCTTTATAATGCTGTGCATTTTAGGTTATGACTTAACCCCATCATTCTGAGGCTTCCCCAGAATGGGAACGAGGGGTCTGTGACATAGAACAAGGTTGGAAACCCCTGATCACAGGTACTGCCCTAATGGAAAACCCTGGAAAGCCTGAAAGATATGGGGGGCTGCCCAATTTCCCCCTTTCATCCCGGGTCATCGTAGCCATTGGGGGCTTTTGGGGTGCTCAGCTGAACAGGGCGAGGGGCCAGCAGAGGAGTGAGGTGGGCTCTCCTTTCCATGTGCCAGTCCTTTCCTCAGTTGTTGGTCTTTGGTGCATAAAGTGACCCATTCATGTTCATGCTGGGCCCCTCAGTCTGGTAGCAGGACTTGTCAGTTCTCTCTGCACCCATGCTGACTCAGGGCCCACGCACCAGCCCCTGAAGGTCCGAGCCGTCGTTGGCTCTCAGTCTGTCGGTGGGGGGAGGTGGCAGCCAGCCCCCACCTTCTCCCACCCTGATCCTACCCATTTTCCTTAAAACTCTTCATCTCCGACTTCTTCCTTTGGTGTTCTTTTTAGGACTTGTCATGTTGGCCTGTCATGTGTCATGTGTCTGACCATGTGTCCAGCCTGGAGGCAGCACATGCTCAGAGCAACTACTCCTGATGGTGCGGGGGGAGCGCGGCGTGAGGCAGGGGAAGTGAAGGCAGGAGAGAAGTGTATTTACATATGTGGGGGTGGTGTGTACGTGTATGAGTATATATATGGGTATGCATGTAATGCGTCTGTGGAAATATGCGTATGTGTTTGTACGTGTCTCTGTATGTTGTTATAGCACCAGTGCCGTACCCGCAGCAGCCGCTGTGGATGTGCATGCTCATTTCCAGGGTAAATTCACAAAGTATAAACTCTCTGCCTTAAAGACAAAACTAAAATATTCAGACACCAGGAAGCCAAATCCGTCATAGTAACACATCTGTACACATTATCAATGCAGGGAGCACTGCTATCCCCAAGTCTTCTCTCCCTCAGGCTGCCCCACAAACAAACTTCTTTAGGCAAAATCATTCCCTCTCACTCACTGTAGCTGCTCTGCTGTGCCTGCTCTCTCTCTCTGAGCTCCCCCTCACTCTCAGCTGCACCCTTCCAGCTCCTCCCACCGTCAGCTCTGTGGGCTGGGCCACAGGTCCAAGTATGTCACGTGGGCTTATTGAGGGGCAGGAAAGATCTTTAAATTCCCTTAACGTTATAGTTGTATATACTTGTGTGCATATGTACATGTGTGTATGGGTGAGTGCATATATGTTTATATATATTTGTGATGTGTCATGGGGCAGATGGGGAGAAGGCAAGTGTACGTACACGTTTGTATGTGTACGTGTGTGTGTGTGTGTGTGTGTGTGTGTGTGTGTGTGCTCAGCATAAAGATGATGTGAGTCACTATAAACAAATGCCAAGTAACTAAATCCTACATAGCTTTGGGTTAGGGGAGGGGCATGGTCAAGAAAGGCTTCCTGCCAGACACAAGGCCTGAGCTGCGTTTCAGAGGAAGGAGGAATGGGGGACTTCCTACAGAGGCTTTGAATATTTTCTCTTAGTTTCTGTTTTTTAGCGAACAAGCCCTCATTTCCACCACTGCCCCCGAACCCCTCTCCCGTTGACTGGCTAGCCCAAGGGACCCTTTGCTTGCATAGCCAGCTGTAGCACCAGTGTCATATTCACAGTGCCTGTGGTGGCCATGACTGCATCAGCACAGTTCTGAATCACGAAGTACAGCAGACTCTTCACATGCAGGAGAGAAACGAAATGTTTATTCAGACACCAGAAAGCCAAATCCATCCTAGTAACATCACGCCTTCCCTCTTCTCACTGGCAGCCAGCTTCCTCTGACTGGTCTGACCTACTTCCTGCTTCAGCCCTTCAGCTCCTCCCACCACAGTCTCATGTGACTCAAGCAGGGCACATGGTTCTGTTCATACGTTAACAGTATGCCAGCCGAGTTTCTGGCCTGAGGAGGTGGAACCCTGGGGTCAGCAAATAGAATTCCTGGGCCTCTCTTAGAAGCCCCTTCACCCTCTGGCTCCCAGGGAGTGAGCTCAGGAATGCAGCCCCAGACGCCCACCAGCTGGGGCCCTGGGTAAGTCACTTCTCGGGGATGTCCTGGGGTAGTTGTGAGGGCCATAGGTGGTAGTCAGTGGAAAGGCTTCATAAAAGCCTGCCTCTGGCCTGGCCTTTGGTCAGCACATGCTGGTTAATGGTTGTTGTCCTTCGTCTTCGGAGAGGACCAAAATGACATCACCATGGTAAAGTGAAATTTCATTGTGTCCAACCATAGCTGATCAGACCAATACAAGCTCAGGATGCTCTACCACAGGTTGGGCACAGATAGTCCATGTGAATATTTGGGGTGGATACTGCAAATTTGCTCATCCTGCGTTTACTTTGTGCTGTCTCAATTCTGCCTTGCCCAAAGAGCACAGCACCTTTTCTTATGTGGGCACACTGTGGTGAGCGGTCCTGTGCCAGTGTCTCCCATGTTGCACAGTCAAATCCAACACGCTACCTTGGTCATGGCTCTCCTGTTTCTGCCCTCCTGGCTTTTGACTTACTATTTTTATTGATGCCTGTTGTTTTCCCATCCTGTCCAGTGTTCATTTCTGAATCTGCACAAAGAGCTACGCATCTGGAGTGGTGAGCCCCCAGCCCTAACCCTGCTAGAAGGGTGACCCATGGGATCTGTTGACTTGGTCATCGGCCACCCAAGGGCCCTGAAAGTGTTAGCAGTTCGTCCTCCGCACCCAGGGGTCTGAGCTCCAGCGTGCCTATGTACTCCCAGCCCCATCTACCTTGTCCTTCCCCTTCTTGGGATGACCCTCCCTGCTCAGCTCCCATGCCCTCCCACTCCATTGCCCGGATGCAGGCCTCCCTCAGATTTCCCATGGGACTGGGAGCCCCCAGAGGACCGGGCTGTCTTGTGCCCTGAGAAATGCTTACTGACTGACTGCAGGCTAACAGGTCCTTTGTGCCTTCCCTGTTCCCCACCTCCTCCCTCTTCCCTCCGCCATCCCCAGAAGGGAGCACCTGATGCACCAGGCCTGGTCCTAGGCGCGTTAGTTGTCACTCATTTGGTCAGTAGACGGAAGTAAATAGTAAATACCATGTACCAGCCCCCTCCCCCTCCTCATTCTCTGGATTCCTTAAGTTCACCTCCTTTTTCATCCTCTGGTGATCCTTCTTCCTTCTTTCCCAAGTTCAGCCTTTCTCCCTCCTCCCCCAATGGCACCTTTAGAGAGGGTGGATCCCTTCCTTAGTCCTTTGGAATCCATCTGCTTGGTTGCTGTCTTGGATTTCTGGCATTGGGGATGTGTAGCAGGAAGGCCTCATGTCCCGCTTTGAGCTGAAGGCTCCTTGTGCTTCCTGGATACCGAGGATTAGCTGTGCCACCTCTGGGGAAGGCCCGCCTCTGTTCTCTCCTTGGCTGTTTAGGGACTACAGCCTGCCTTGGCATTGTGATCTTGGTGGTGTTGGAGCTTCTCCCTGGGGTGATCTACAGATATAATCAGAAGGCACTTTGCTCTCATCCTTGAAAAGTTCTGGAGACTTTCCTTAAAGTATTTCTTGAAGGGTGCCATTCCAGTTTGGGGGATTCTTGGAGAATTCGCGTGTCCTTTCTAACATCGCTGGATTTGACTCCTCTCATCATCCCAGCATCTTTCCTGCCCCCTTCTCTCTTCTGCCCCACCCCAATTCTGGTGTGGACCCTCACAGCCACTGTTGGGGGGCTGTCTGCCTCAGGGCTCTCCCCACTCCACGCCACCCTCCTCTCAGGCACCAAAGGAATCTTCCTGAAGTCCAGGTCTGGTGTGGCACCCCCGCCCCCACTCACCAACTACTGTGGTTCCCTGTTGCCTCCAGCATCAAATACAGAATGCTTGTTTGACCTTCAGAGCCCCTGCCCTCTGATCCAACCTGCTGACCCCTGGCTGCACATCAGGCTGGGAAGACTGTCCTCCTTCATCCTCAGCTCCCAGTGGAACTCTCACCTCCTTCACCTCCTACAGGAAACCTACCTTCACCCTCTTCATTTGGGTGCCTCCCTGTGCTCCTGCATTGACCTCCCTTTACATGTTGTCTCCCTATTAGACTCTCTAGGACAGGGACTGTCTTTGGCCTCTTTTGAATCTCCAGCACTTAGCACAGGGCCTGGCACATGACTGACATACATAAGCTCTTGCCAGGCATGTTGCTAGGTACCAGGGATACAGAGAAAGACAAAGCTGTCCCATCATCTGGTTGTGTCCTGTGCAGATGAGCCCCAGCCGGGATAGCCTGGGGAGGGCACAGCCATGGGCAGGCTCAGGCAGGAGTAAGTACTCTCTGTGGGTTTTTCCTCTTTCTGATATACCCAGGACTGCAGCCTGTGAGGATCTTGCTCTTTGTCCCACAGCCTGTGGCTTTTGTCCCTTCCATCCCTCTCTTGCCTGGAACCCCGGGGCTTCAGATCTGGGCTGACTGGGCCCTGCCCCTTTCTCAGAGAGCCCCTGGACCCAGACCCTGAGTGGGCCTGGAGGCCTGTGGGTACCTTTGGCCAATTCTCCAGCTTCATTTGCTGCCCTTGTGGGTCATCATTGCCATCTGTGAGCAAACGGTTGCACCCCGAGTGCTCTCTGCTATCTCTCACTAAAATGACCAGAAGGGCCAGGTGTCAGATCCTGATTGGCTGCAAGGCTGTGGGCGTGACATAGTACCTCAGTTTCCTCATCAATACCATGAGGAACTTGAACTCAGAAGCCTCAGAGTCCTATGAGTGCAGTGCAGAGAAGGGTACTCCAGTCTACCAGGAGTGGGGAGGGATAAGGCTCATCGAGGCTCTACACCAGCATCCTTGACCTGGAAGCCCATCTGGGAAGCCTCTCTGGACTCTAGGGGCCCAGCAGCCAGACAGGCATCATCACTCACTGGGGCCAAAGGCACAGTTCCCAGGGAATTCTTGCCCCCTGGAAAGCAGGGGTGGGTAGCTGGGTATTACTGGCCACACCCCAGGGCGGGGGAGTGAGTTTCCTGTGGGATCCCATAAGGACCAAGCTGTATCAGGGCTTTGGCGTCATCCTGGCAGCTGGACTGTGTCCTGCTAGGGGGCCCCCTGTGGTCTTCCCCTCATCCCTGGAATGGCAATCAGCAGGCCCTTGTAACATGGTGGGGACTGAGGGGTCTGCCTGCCTCCAGGCTGTCATTTAGCCATCAGCATAGACCTGACTGTGGCCCCCCTGCTCCATAAACTACAGCATCTCCCTATTACCTTCAAAGGCCTTTATCACCTGCCCCCTCCTCCCCAACACCCCGACCTCACAGCTTTTCCTCCCAGGTTACCCTCCACCTTGGCTCTGAGCAGTTCTCATACCTGGAACACTGCCCTTTCTCTATGCTGACCACTGGTCTCCTTTAAGTCCCAACAAAAATCCCATCTTCTCCCAGAAGCTTCCCACCCCTCCCCTCCACCCCCCACAGTTTGAGCACCTTCCTTTTGTTCACTGTTTCCCATTTATCCTGTATGGAGGTGATGTGTGTTTGTTTGTATGTTGTCTTCCCCACCTGACTAGAAGCTCTGTGAGGGCAGGGAAGGGCCTGGTTCATGGTAGCTATTTAATCTATGTGAGCTAGCTGACTGAGGTGACAGTAGCTGTTGTTATAAGAATAGCTAGCATTTCCTTCACACTTACACATGTAGTTGTCCTAATTGTCCTGAAGTTTAGCAGTAAAGCTTCGTCCATCTCGGTGTCCCTGACTCTCACCAGCCACCTTACCAAGAAGTCCTTCGTTAGCCTTTTCTCCCGACCCCAGGAGCTTCTAGGCTTCCTGCCTTCCTCCCTCAGGTGCCTCTGCTAGACTTAGTGCTGGAGAGACTGGCGGAGACTCATTCTGCTGGGCTCCCAGGGCAGAGCTGGGCACAAGGGACGGCAGAGGAAGAGAGCTCTTGAAGGGAGACTCAGGGGTTAGACTCGTTCTGCTGGGCTCCCAGGGCAGAACTGGAAGTGAGGGACAGCAGAGGAAGAGAGCTCTCCAGGAGAAGAGGGAGTCACCTCATATATCTCATTTGATCTTTCCCACAACCTTAGGAAGGAGGTGCCATTATGACCCCCATTTTACAGTGTGGTCATGTGACCTGCCCAGGGTCACACAGCTAATATCTAAGGCTCGATTAAAACTCAGATCTTTCTGACTCTAGCACTCTAGGCTCTGTGGCTGCCTGCTAGCTGCATAGCATGGCGGCTACACAACCCCTGCCCCAGGGAGGTGACCACATGTGTGCATATAGACATATAAAAGACCTGGGCCTGCCAGGGTGATCTCTGTGGGCTTTGTTTGGGAGGTGACGGTGATTTGCATCTTGAAAGAAACCAGGAATGCCAGGAGCCATTCCAGGTGAAGGGATGGTCAGGGCAAAGACACGGAGGTGGGAGATGGGAGAATTATGTGTGCATGCAGTGGCAACATATGGAAAGGTGGTGAGTTTGCTTCAGACATGTTGAGTTTGAGAGATCTACTCATCTTCCTTATGACCATGATAAGGTGCGGTCCCTGATGAGAGAGGGTAGAGAAAGCAGACAGGAGGCTTCAGGAGAGACCCCTGGGGGGATGCCTCAGGGCGGTGGATGGGACCTGGATGTAGAAAGGTCAGGAAGGGGAGGAGCAAAGAAAGGTCCTTCAGCTGAGGCAGGAGGTCCAAAGCCAGGCTTCCAAGGGTTGAGAACGGAATCTGAGGAAGAGTCAGAGTGATAAATGTAGGCAGCTTTTCCAAGGACATGAACTGAGAAGGAATGGCAGGATCTCCTGAGAGAGGGCATGAAGGGTGCAGAGACTCAGGCAGATTTGTGGCAGTCTGGCACAAGGGGGTCTGGGAGAAGGAAGGACTTCCTCTTTGTCAGAGTGTAGAGGAGAGCTGTAAGACGTGGAGGTGGCGGGGGGAGAAGGAGGAGAGGGGGACCTCTGCAAATGGCCACCTTGCTGTTCTCAGGCAGATGGGCCAAGTCTCATGCTGAGACTGAGGACAAGAGAAGGTTTGAGATAGGGAGGTGGGAAAGGCTTGTCTGACCGCAGGAAGGGTCCTGCCGAGGGCCAAGGACAGATAGGCCCATCCTCTTTTAGGGTGTGAAGAGGAGCCAAGGTGGATGGGGGGAGGGATCTAGTCAGCTGAACTAGCCTGCTGCATCCCTCAGGTCCCCCAGGCCTACTTGTGGCCAGCTCAGATCCATGGTCTCATCAGCACTTGGTGGGAGAGTAGAGCTGGTCTGCCACAGCAACCTGCTGTCATTGGTGTCCTGCGGTCCATCCCCCTCTACACACACACACCACCACCACACCCAACTTTAGGGGCTACCTAGAAAGTTCTCTCTTTGGTACACCAGCCCTTAATAGCCTGGCCCTGTCCTACCATTCCAGCCTTTTTACCCCTTACTCCTTTCCACAAATTTATTATCCAGCAGCAGTCACCTGAGTCATCAAGCATTTTGTTAAGCCCCTATTATGTGCCAGACACTGGACCAAGTGTTGGGGATGCTAACAGAGGACAACACAGTCCCTGCCTTTGAAAAGCTTGCAGTCTGATCAGAGACAACATGGAGATGACTGGACAGACAAGCTGTATTTAGGACAAAACAGAAATGATGAACAGAGGGAAGGCCCTGGACTTGAGGGGTGGAGGAAGCTGCCTGTAGAAGGTGGCATTCTAGTTGGTACTTGAAGGAAGCCAGGGAGATCAGTAGTCGAGGTGGGAGGAGGAAAAGCATATTAGGCCTGAGGGAT